>JAYMSR010001497.1:0-10052 GCA_036897825.1 Plantago rigida
ATTTAGAATGATCGAAATATAGTCAAGAGTGATCTCTATTTATAGAGAACGAAAAAATATAATAATCGGTATAAATTTTCTATTTTTGTATTTTATATTTTATGAATTATGAGGAAAAGAAAATAACAAACAATAAAAAAAGTGCATGATAGGTAGGCCAGCACAGCTGGAAAATGCGTTTTGAAACTCAAATCTCAAATACATTAGGAACCCATGCATTTTTGAAATACTAAACGCATCACTTTGCATCGAACCAATCAGACCCTTAGGTAAATCTGTCGGAAAACAAACTATTTTCGTTAAGGGGATAACATCTATGTAGAGTACTAATCTATTGTCACTGTTCTTGTCATGTTTGATGATGACACGGAGACAAGAAAAGTGACTTTTTGCTTCCCCGTCTCTGGGGATCAATATCGCATGCTTATCTTCAAACATTACATGTATATCCGCAAACATTACATGTATATCCAGAAGGAAGAAAGTAACTGTTCATACATCATTTATATACATGTACACAATCCCGAATTCAATATCCAGAACTTCATCGGATCAATATGTGCATGCCTAGTTTATTATATGTACATGCACCATACATCATGTCTGACTGTCTGTATAGATCTATATTTACTTTTGTGAAGAAACATTCCTAAACAGCATTATACCTATACCACAGACCGCCAATGACAGAAGTACCTGAATTCCAGTTGATGCTGATACGTCTACCGTCCCCCTGTCTGCCTGATATGTCTGTCCTGGATGAGAATGTGAATGTGGCCTTTCCCCAAAATATTCATGCAGTAGATTACTCAGATTGTCTATCTGATGCATGATTTGGCGTTGTCCTCTGGAAATCAGTAGTACCTATGTCCACACCGATAGATTTTTATAACTCACAAAAAAATAAGGATGAATATTCATGCATTTGCCATTCTGGAACACAAATAAATTTTCAACCTCAAACACTAGTAGTACTATTCAATCTTCTAGGCTGGGCAAGAAAACCAATAATCTCTTGTGAGCAATACAATACTTTATATACCTTTTTCTATCTCAATGGTAGCCACAGCACCAAACTAGAATGTCCATTTTTTTTTCTCTCAACTTTACTTCTCAGGTTTTTATAGCATGCAGAACATGATAGACGAGATAAACTAAGTCGATGCACCATGAAAATACTGTTAATTGGAACCAGCTGTGAATGATTACTCGGGTGTCTACAATAAAATTGTTAGTGAGAATAATTTCATCTATGTCAACTTGTCAAGTTGCAGTAATGAACTCGGGAAGTAGTCTGCGAGTAAGGACATTCAAATGGGTACCTCTTCCATGAAAGGAGCCTCCCTTGCTAGTTGATTAGATGATGAAGAGTTTGGCAGAAGTTGACCATTGCTCATGCTGGAGACGAAAACAGTAGTGGGTGCGGACGCATTGAAGGCTTCAGCCTGCAATGCCAAGTTTGGCTGGCTAGCAGACACTTTCCTGGTCGCAATTTTTGAGTTCAGCTCTTCAATTCGAGATGTAAACTCATCCATCCGCTCATTCAGGGTCGAAATTTGCTCAGATAGCTGAATCACAACGCCCTGAAACATTGACATGCAGTCAATAAAAAAAGAAACAATGATAGTTTGACCAGACTGGTGTATTCCTAAATGACAGATGGATGTTAAATAGACATGTATCAGCCTAATATGCAGATAACCAAACCTGCTTGTTAAATCGACTGTCATAGTATATAGAAGAGTTTAAATATTGGAAACAGGAAATAATCTTTGGCTGTTTTTATATATCAAGCAATCTAAACGGATTTAAAGGTAAAAAATACGAGTATAATTACCTACCTCTCCAAGACAATCTTCAGTTTCCCACAAACAATTCATTCACAGTAACATGGACACAAGCAAAAAAAAAGTGAAATTTAAAGTTGATCGTACACTTCCATGTACTTTAACTCTTAGGAACCTGCTAAATTTAGTAAATGGAGAGTAGACCAGACAAGGTATAAGATAATAACACGTTCACTATATTACTGCTTTCTGTGTTTCAAATAAAAATCCTCTGTAGAAGAATAAAAATACACAGGTGGCTATCTTAAGCAGACTTTTTAGGATAAAGGCCAGGAATAATGAAAGATTAACAAATGAAGAATGGAACAAGAATTCTTAAGATCAGGAACCAATCCACTACCCATATCCATCAACTTCAGAGTGGCATACATCCAAAAAAACTTCCACCAACTACATTGATATGTGTATCTTATTACTACAAATGTATAACTCGTATTTCTTCCATCCCGTCCCAAGTTCCCCATTTGGATTTTTGGTCAAGAAAATAATGAAAAATGGGATACTGAATATATTATTTAAATGTATTAATAATAAAGGATGAATAAACATTGATAGTGGTTTGTTTTTTTTAACATTGATAGTGGGTTGATAAAGTGGAAAGGTGAGTATTATTCAAATGGGGAAGGAATAAAGAATGAACAAAAAAGAGATAGTGGGTTGGTAAAGTTGTAAATATTACTATTGTGAGGGTGTTTGTGTAGGTATAGAGTTCAATTGCCAAAAATGGAAATGAGAAGCTTTGTGTGGGATGACAAAAATGGCCAAATGAGAAACTTATCATGGGACGGAGGAAGTGGTATTTTACTCCCTCCGTCGAGTCAAATGCTACCCATGTCCTTATATGTACATGTTTGTGGGCCATATTTTGCCCAGTTATTTACTTAAAATGCCACTCCATTTAACTCAATTCAAACATTCCAATTGCAATAAAAATATTCAAAAGTAATCAAGCCTTTTTGTGTTGACTAAAAAACATATGGAAAGATATTCCCTGGACAGAGGGAGTGACTATTTCAGAAAATTTCAAGTGCACTGTCAAAAGTGCATAGTGTTTATAGAAATGATCCTTATATTGATGATTGCATCAAAATTATGCAGCACAGATGGAATTTTGTAGCCTGGACAAGACAATAGATCAACCAGATTCGACTTCTTAAACAAATCGATGAAAACTTTGAAGTGCGTCCTATTTTTCGAGTTGACTCCCTAGAGCTGTGAACCATGAACGTCAATCGACCAGCCTAACAAACAAAAGACGGGATAATGGACCAATATGCACACTGTTAATGCAATTCAAACGGTGACCTGATTGGAAAGTACTGCTGGTGAATCTGGGGCTCTTCCATCAAATCTCCTAGTATTAACATTAAGTTTTGTCAGCTTTAGATTTTTATCTCGCTGAGTTGAGTACGAGTGAGGAATGCCCCTGCCGACAGTGTAACATGAAATCAATTCATTAAAGATGATAATATCCCAGACACTGAAAGAACAAGAATAGTTGCAGATATAAGAGTCACTGTATGCTTAGCTATTAGAGTACCGATTCATAAACTTAATTCTCCTGTCAGCTGAGGCACGTGATAGAGCTTCCTTAGGACTTGAAGCCATCTCATCATCTATGCTGAGCTTCGTCTTCAAATCATCAGGTAATGCCTGTGGACTTTTCAGGTGAGTCTAACCTCTAGAAATAAAGCCCGATGAATGAACACCAAATTTAACTTGACTATAGTTGTCCTACCATGACATCATTTATGAGTTTCTCCAATTGAATTTGTTCAATATAAGTCCGCGGAACATATGAACCATCCAATCCTAACTCTTCAGCAACATATTTTACAAACATACGATCTCTGCCTTGTACCTGTAACAAAAATAGACAGGTTTGACAGAGAAATGGACTATCCATCAAAAGAAAGAGAACTAACAGTGTTATCAACGTATTATATATGCTAGCATTTCTATATGATAAAAATAAATAAACGTGCAGATGGAAATTGTAACGAACGACTAACGAGATAGAAAGTTCTTGATTTAACAAACTGGTATATACATATAGCTTCTGTGAAGACAACAATTTAGCAGTATTTGAAGCTCCATCAAAGAACCAACATAAGCAAAGAATCTAATGTTCAATTAGTATTTAGTGGAACACTGCATGGCAATCACAAGTGAATTGCCTAGGAAACTCCACCATCATAGATCAAATAAAACCAATGAAAACTAAGATAAAAAGTTAAAAACCTATCAGAGCCCTAACATACCTGGACATACTTGCGGTTCAGTTGCTCCAGACAATCAGTTTTTACACAAATTTTATCGTTCGAGAAAACAGAACTGCTTCTTTTCAGGATGGATGCAATTGTATACCCTAGTGCCATCAGTCCACCGAGAAGGCGTACACTGACTTCGAAAGTAATTCTTGGAGATATAATGAAGGGACCATCAGTAACCCATTCCTGAAAGCCAGATTATATGGCTAAATCATCTCATGTCATAAAAATTTAGTCAGCTTTATGAAACATGCAATGAATGACAGATCACGACAAAACTATAACACCAGAAACTTAGTGCTACAGCAGTTAGAAAGTATGAGGAAATTCATTTTTGATGCCAGCACAAATATATCAGTTGAGCAGAGTCGAGGTGTGTAGATTAAACATATATGGATAATGCGCCAAAAATATTTTACCCAGGCAACATATTTTTTACCTTGACAAACATTCACGGAAAAACCGTTTGTCTTCTTCATGGAACAACCGTTCAATAGAAAAGACTGCACTATGAACCGAGAAGAATTTTTAAAACTAAAGAATGCTGCACACACTAAACTTAAATCCTCTTATTAATGGATTTAAAAAAAATAAAGTTTCTCAAAAGTATCAAACTATAGTTATAGACCCTCCCACTACACATAAGCATCCCTCGTATCTCTCATCAGCGATCACCATGCAGTTTGCAGCTGAAGTACTTTAATAGCCTCAAAGTAGAAGGCAATCTGAATATAATGGTATCTGCAAAAGTCTCAGTGTGCCAATTCACAAGGAAACGAGAAAATCTCATGGATATGAATGAACTGGTTTTTTGTATTTCCAGTTGAAGGAAAAGAGTAGGAAAATCTAACAATCAGAATAGAAAAGAAAATCAGTATAGGCTTAATGTTAATGCACATTAAATTTTTGACATGGGAGCTCCTCATAAATTACCTGCTAAAAGAAACTCACAACACTAATAGGCATTTATTAAGGATTAGAATTATAGCAGAGCTTAAAAATGTGAGCAGCCAAACCTCAAACATGAGATTATATTTGCCATCCCTGTTCCTCATTCTCAAATAAGATTGACAAGCTTCTGGATCTTCACCAGGTGGGAGAAGATATATATCATAAGTTTCCTCCGTAGTTTCTTTAAAATCTTCAGAAAATATACCCTTAATCTGATCTTCAGTCACTGACCTCGTCGACTAAACAAATAAAATAATTCTATCGGTCAATTTTTTTGGCCCGAGTAAAAGGCTTTCTGTTTTTTTGCCAAAAGTTGACTACTCACCTTTAAGATGTATGTGGGGTTTTGAAACCCAGAAAATGGATTAAATTTGTTGATTATTTTTATATGAGCTGTTTGTAGATCAGGTTCAATAAAAGCCTTGTACATGGGATAAACCTGCAACCACAACAATATCACAACTGTTCAAGCAGAATTAAGATTTATATTTGAAATTCAGCTACGCACTATGAATTAAGAGAAATGAAAGCAAAATACAGCGCATCAAAGTAAAAATATACTCCCTCTATTTCGCTAAAGCCTTACAATTTGCCATTTTGGGCGTTTCTTTAAAAGCTTTACATTTCCTTAAATGGAAACCCACTATCTCTACTTATTCATTTTTTAATCACTCTCTTTCATACTTAATCTATTGTCTCTCTTTACCTTTTATCATCGGCTTACTACTTCATCAATATAAACAACTTTTCTACTCATCATGCCTTAATAATTGTGTCAATACCTGTAAAGCTTTTACTGAAAATGGAAGGAGTATAAGATTTATATGCGAAAGTAAATTACACACCATCGTGTAAACAAAATATGTAATGAAAAACATGTATACCGTTTCTGATATTTGATGAATTATCCCTTCAGGCTCTTGCCCAGAACGCTGAATGTCTCTTAAAACGCGTTTCACAAGGTCAAAGTGCACTCCACCAGTAACAGAAACACGGAGATCAAGCAAGGGCCGCAACTTTTCACTCAAGGCATATATCCCTTCAATAATAATGATCCTAGAACTGGGAACTTCCAATGTCCTGTGTATGCATGCAGAACTCTTTTTGAGTGATAACAGTGGACCTCAATTCAGATAAAGTACTTAACTAACAAAACAGGAAACAACAAATCGAAATGAAAGCATGTGAGTCAACACTATTGGCGTATTAGGAGGCAGTAAAATATTTGAAATATAATTGAGACTCCTTGCATATGAAATGAGAATAGCGGATCAATAGAAAAATGTTTTTTTAATGCAACTACATATATATTTTAAATACTTCTAACTACATATATACAGGATTCTATCTCAAGCAGTCTATTTGAAGAAGAAAGAGCTATTCACATAAATATGACAAAATATAAAGCATTGCTTAAAGATGAAAATAGTACTCCCTCCGTCTCACCACAAATGGACATTTGACTTTTGAGTAATTTTCGAGGTCCACTTTGACCACAAAATACTCTTAAAGTATACCAGAAAAATGTTTCATAAAATTATCCATGAAAGTACACTTTCATAATTTTCATAATGTAATTTTATGGGGTCTTCTACGGTTAGATAAGGATGTACTTGAACTAATATTATATATCATCGTACTTTAGATCTCAACCATCCAATTTAGTATGATTAAACCTGGACCACAAAATGAAATACAATTACATTTTACTATCAAAATTTTAAGTGAAAAACACGTTTTCAGTTTATATCGCCGCCCCTCTTTCGCCATTGTTATTCTTTTGCATTCCTCTTCCCCAAAAAATTGATATGCGCTGCATTCTTCTCCTCTTCTGCGCTCCACTTATGCTTACAGCGTACTATATTTAATCCATTGATGATTGATCCTATAGTCTGTAGAGTTGTTGGTTTGAGAATTTAATTTATCAAAAACTTGAAGCGGCAGGTATCCTCATCAACATAATTGAAAACTCAAACTCATGATACTAAAACCAATCCTACTGCATAATTGAAAATTTGAAACAACTTCTGAACTTCCTCATTAAAATCAAGTAGCCAATTGTTTATACCGGAAATCGAAGTAAATCAGGCCCCTTCCTCCGTGATTAGTGGATAACTGACCGTCACAGGCCCAAAATACAAAAATCGAGTTTAAACTAGCTGTTATTCCCGGAGAGTTCTTGTCGGGAGAAACAGAGCAAGACGATTATTATTGTATGCGTATGTTTGCAGAGGCATCGTCGGTGAAATTATAGAGAAGAAAGATGGTGGAGAATAAAGACAGATTACCGTTTTGTTTTGAGTTAGCTGGAAGTTAAAACGTGCTTTGACTTAAAAATGAATGGTAATTCAATTGTATTTCATCCTGTGGCCCTGATTTAATCATACTAGATTGGATGGAGTAGATCTAATATATGATAATACCTGACATCAGTTCAAGACAACCTTATCTAACAACAGAATATCCCTAATTTTATTCAACTTTTTTGCCGATGTTTAGGAGTAATTTTTTGTCAAAGTCAAACCAAAAAATAATCCAAAAGTCATATGTGTCATTTGTTGTGGGACGGAGGGAGTAACAAGAAAGATACAAAACAATGAAACATAAAGTGTATACTCACCTGTAGCCTATGCGGGAGCTAGTTTTAAAATCATAAATGGGAATCTGAACAGGACTTCCAGCTTTAAGATTATGAATATTCTGAAGCAGTGTGTCATAATCTGTCAAGCGCGGATCTGTTGAAGATAATGAGCACAACAATCATACAAGGAGTCTCAAGTTCGATGTCTAATAAGGCTTGTAGCTTAAAAATTTTCAGGTGCATGTTCAATGCAATGATACCAGTAGAAAAATGTAAGAATATACATTCAACCGAATCTTTTATGGTGTTAAGATACCAAATTTCATTGATCAAACAACCAGAAAAAGGTTTAAACAACGGGCTATGTTTTACAAATTAGGGCATATTCCATGCACTTATTCAAATACAATAAAATCGTATGGAGAAGTAAAAACAATTAGGTAAAAAAAACAGGTATGTTTCAATGAACTCTGTTTATAGGGCTTAAAAAAAGTCATTTCCTGCCCTTAGCCAGGAGTTCACCATTCTTCTAACGCCAAAGGATTTTTAGCATTATTTATTAAAAATTGAGCCTGTAAATGAAGACTATTCCACTTTCCGCACACTCTACTGCTGCTTAACTTAAAAAGCAAAGCAATGAGATTTTGATAGCACACAGCGATGCTAACTCAGCTATCGAAATACAGCACAGGCCTTTGCTGCTGTTGAAAACACTGATTTGTCAACCATCTCTATTAAAATCCTAAATCCCTATCATAATCAAAATACAACGAACCTTGACTGACGACAACAATCATATATGCTGTCGTTCTCTATCACTTCTAAATATTATTGACAGAGATACAAACTAATCTTGTCCAGTGAGTCTTTGCAACTGAAATCATCTTGTTTGTTTGTAATGAAGATCCTGTGTTATTAACCCAGACGAATACAAACAGTCTAGAAATCCAGAGCAACCGTGAACGACAAGAATCAAGATGATAATATGTATGAAAATATAGGGGAATATCAAGTTGCAAGTTCTTTTTACTGGTAACTGACTAGGAACCTAGCACTTGTAGTTTCTGGTAAGCAAGGACTCGAACATTTATTAGCCTATAAATACATTAACTTGAACGTCTGAAATTTATGAGAGAGAGAGAGGGACTATGAATCATATATTAATAACTATTTAAAATTTTCTCTGTTTAGGTCGTTCCCTCCCTCGCCGAACTCTCATTCGATCCATTCTCCCTTTTCCCTATAGCAACCATTTCATGTACTCGTATCTTTAATTTCTCTATTTTAGAGCTCTCCTGACATTCTTTCTAAATTTCTTGCCAAGGTTAATGGCATATACTATAATTACATTATTTCTAAGTTAGGCAATTGTCGAAAGACAATGATGTATTGATTGATCTTAAATTAATATACACATGAGATGTCCAGATAAACCTTTAAAGATTGTCAAATGACTAGGTTTATTCAGACTGGGAGGATACAATTAGTCATTTCTAATCGTCTGCCTAGCACCCAGCAAAAAGGCACCTCCAACACTTCCACTAAAATACTGCCACTGCTCTCTCTCTCCCAATCAGTAGATAAATTATGTACTAGTTTTTGGTATTTGAACTTTATTTTTTAGTTTTTTTAATTATGGAAATACAACTGAAGATCAATAATGGTTCTTCATTTACCCATGGTGACTCGGACCGAAGACCTATTGGATGAAGGAGCAGCGCCTTACCAACTGTGCAGCATTTCACTTGTCCAGATATTTGCACTTGTTACTTCACAGAAACGGTTTGGTTTAATAAATGCGATGTATTCTTTTTTTTTTCAATCATCTTTTTCTATGGTCTTGTTCTACGTTCTTGACTTTACATGTGCACTTATCACGCGTATTGAAAATACAGGAGCACAGATGAGTAGCAATCCTACATCTACCAGAATAATTGTTTCTCAAACTGAAAGCCTTTAATGCACAAAGAAGTTGTCTTACTTTCATGTACTGGCGAACTGTATTAGATCTTTGGAGAAGAAAATCACTAATTGAGTGGTACTCCACTCGTTAGTTAAAATAAGCTAGCACTCATTAGTTAAAATAAACTAGCTTCAAAATTTATTTGCTCTCGAATGTTGACTTTTACATAAAAACGGTTAGAAAGAATATCGGGAAGGATAAACAATTATCCAAACAAGACATGGGAAATGTCTTTTATCATTACTTTAATAATCAGGAAGTAAAATTCTAAGTATCTGGTAACAACAAATCAAGATTTGAGTGCCAAGAAATAAGATCAATGATCTCATGGAGATTTATGATACAGTAAAACCTCTATAAATTAATAATGTTGGGACCGAGATATTATTATATCGATAAATTAATAATTTATTAATTTAAAGAGGTTTCATGTATGACCT
>JAYMSR010001498.1:0-10049 GCA_036897825.1 Plantago rigida
TAATTCTTTAGAATACAGTGAAAATTATAAATTGTTGTATTAAATTCGATTGTTTTGAGATTTGTTAACTCTAGCATAACTTTCATTAAACAATTTAGCGAGACGTAATAACTACTACATGAAATCCTAATAACCTCGTTACTAATTTTCATAAGAATTGGAAAAATATTGTTTTCTTGATTTTGTAATTTTCATACTTACTCTAGACCATTAATAAGTTTTCTAATTCTATAGTATAACTTTCATAATTTTTTAAATACTATGAATTTATTAATACTTGGAAATTTTAAAATTTCAATAATTTAAGTGTTTTTTTTAATTTTTTTGTAATTTTAAAGACTTTTATGACTAAAAAAGCAAAAGTGAAATATATAAAACCGTTATTTTGACCGGATTGTAGTGAGTGCGCAGAGTTTAAAAAAATATAAGGTACTACATCCATGCAATTTGAAAAATATGGGTTACTAATATACATTATTTGAATAACATAAGCGTTCTAATTAACAATGTTAATATTTTTAATTATAAAATAAAGTTTGTCACATGTAAGACAAATTATTTATAGATCGTATGTTGAGATAGTTTGTGATTTAAATTAACGCTTTTAAGACTACATTGTTGTTTTCTTAGCAAGCAAATGTTAACGTGTCGAATGGAATTTTTAGGCAAGGAATTAAATAGGATAGTGATTTAAATTCACGCTTTTAAGACTACATTGCTCTCGTATTAGAAATCCCAAATTGAAAACCTCTGTCTGTTTGGAGATTCTAGGGTTTCTTCTATCTATATCTCCCTGTTTGTTTCTCTCTCTAAAATTCACCTGCGCTCCTCTTCCCGCTAACGTTAACTAGCATCTACATCGCATTGCCTGCCGATTTCTTACTCATCTCTTCCTTCCCTAAATTATTTTACTTCTTCAATTTCTTTCTAGGGTTTCAAAACCCATTCTGTACTATTATCGATTTGTACTGTAGTAAATGATTTTTTGTAATTGTTGAATCTCAATGAAAGAATCAATGGAGGACAAGGGTTCGGACAAAATTGAATCTTGTAACACTGGCAACCAAGAAAATTCGCCAGCAATCGAGGAATCGGCGGGGGTGGAGAAGAATTGTACGGATACGGATGAAGATTTGAATTTGGAGTCGATTGTGGATGTTTCCGGGAAAGTAGTTGACCTGCCTCTGATTGATGAGGCCCAGCAAAGTGAGGCAGTGGAAGAGGTGTATGTGTTTAAGAATGAGATGAATTTGATACCGAGATCGGTCGGGATGTTTAAGGGTTTAAGAACCCTAAAGTTTTTCGCCAATGAGTTGAATTTGTTTCCTGGGGAGTTTAAGAATGTCGTTGAGTTGGAGTGCTTGCAGGTTAGGGTTGGTATGCCTGGCCTTAGTGGCCTGGATTTTAGTAAGTTGAAGAATTTGAAGGAGCTGGAGCTTTGCAAGGTGCCTCCGCGGCATTCGAATTTCCCTATTTTGAGTGAGATTGCCGGCCTTAATCGCTTGACAAGGCTCTCCATTTGTCATTTTTCAATAAGGTAATTGTTTCTTTTTTACCTTCTTCTCTCATTGTTTGCATCCATCCAATTTATGCTGTGAAAATTTGCTTTAGTTATGTTTTTATCAATTTCCGATCTTAATGAAGGTGTGTCCATATGAATTATTTACTTAATTGATAAAGAATGAAAGGTGGTTTGTTACTAAAGACTGGTTAAATAAATTTTAGTTAGTATTCTTACATTGAATAGTTAAGTTGTCAGGATTAAGCTGTTTCAGTTAGATCTGTATGTTTAAAAGGAAAATAGGGGAATTGAACGAATAGAGGAAAATCAAATTCCTTTTATTTTTTTTCCTGGATTTTTTCTTGTTCAGAGGTTGAGAGAGAATCTATTCCTGCATATCCTTTTCCTTTTACCTCGTCTCCCTTCAAACATGAGCCTTTTATTGAAAAAAAACACTGGAAGGTGGTTTGTTATTTACATTGGTTAAATGTTTGAGTTAGCATTCCCACATTCAATAGTTAAGTCGTCAGAATTAAGCTATTTCAATTAATCTATTTGGATCACTGAAAAGTATGCAAAATCACCTAATACTGATTAATATGCGAATTGCTTTCGTTAAGTGCTCTTAAAAAGCATGGATATACTGATTTATCTTGAAATATTACAGTTAGGCTCTATGTAACGAAGTGATCTTCCTTTTTTGGTACGGCGTAGGAACCTAATACTGAAGTCCATACTCTGAAACTTCAATATTGTTTGTACACGGTATTCATGTAATGACGGAAAGACTTTGATGTCTCTTCGTCCTTCCAGACGAATCTGGATACACTGATGTGCTATTAGCCTGTCTTTGCATCTTGCACACTTTCCTCACTCATGTGTTAATAAAATATTTCATGATTATGCTGCTATCTGCATTCTGGATGGCTAAACTGAAAGCAGTACATACTTAATCTTGCCAGTGTAAGTTTTTTTATCCTATCCTGGTATACTGCATCTCTTGCCATGATAAATTCACTTGCATAATATTTTAAACATGTAATATTTGTGCATGCATGCCTAACCTCACATGGTGTAATGTAAATATATAATTCGGAAGGGATATTTTTAGTTATTGTTGTTTGGATAGCGAATAATTATTCAATTTTATAATTAGAACTCTAATAACTAGTTATATTTTTATTTAAATTGTGGACAGTAGGTTACGTTACGAAGAATGTGATGAGGTTGAAATTTGGAGTAAAATGAAACTGCAACAAAGTGTGTCTATATATGGAAGCTACGTTTTTATATTGCATTTTAATTAGAACAAACAGACTGTTTAAAGCTTGAAAAAATAATGTTCAAATAGAATAAAAGGTGACATAAAATATCTGAAAAATGAGAAGTATATGTTCTTATAATAGAGTAATTGGACCCTCATTCATGCTGTTTATTTGATGTAGCTTTTGAGCGGATATTGAATTTTCTGTAGCTTGTTGAAGGTTCTGTACCATCTGTTATGGTTAAAAGCTATGAAAATTTGTATTTTGTCTGTTGTTCCCGTATCGAAGACTTATCTGATATGGACGTTCCCTGATATCTTAAAAATATGCTGTTCAAACTGTTTTTGGTTAACTATTGGATATGTTGAGTCTTTTGATCCGTACTGTATACATTGGATCTGGTCCTACATTTGATAAAATACCTGCTTTGTCTGTTACTTTATTCATTCTGTGTTCCCCGTGTTTCGTCTTTCCATCTCTCCACACATCCGACACGCATGATAAGTGTATGATGTGTGTTTAAGTTTTTGTTTCATTTGGATTAAGTACTGTTTGAGGTTTGTATATTTGGACAGAGTAATATTGATGGTCTTTATTTTTGCTCGTACGAAGTTCAAAATTGTGGATTATGTGTTACTTTTCTTTAAAATGTGTTAAAGTTAATAAAATATAATGTGAATGTATTCTTAACATCTCTATATCCCGAGTTATAGGTTTTCTGTACCACATTACTGTATCCTAATACGTGTCCACATTTATTTTGGTGCTATTGACGTCACTATGGTGGAAAAATTAATGATTATATTGTGCGTTTCCTTTTCTGCAGACATCTTCCTCCAGAAATTGCATATCTTAGCAATTTAGAGCACTTGGACCTTTCATTCAACAAGATGAGGAAGTTGCCTGATGAGATCAACTCATTGAGCTTATTAATATCACTCAAAGTCTCCAATAATAAATTGACTGAGCTACCTAGACTTTCATATCTGCAAAAACTGGAGGAGTTGGACGTGTCAAACAATCGGCTTACATCATTAAGTTGCCTAGAACTTGAAATAATGCAGAATCTTCACACTCTAAATCTTCAGGTGTGTGCAAAATACCAACATTTATTATGACAAAGATAATAATAGACTTGTTTGCAATATCTTCCAGCTTTCTTAAGCTCTTTTATGCTTTCAACTCATTCTTTTCGCTCTTACAATTTTGTTATAATATGATCCTTACCTTATATGAATGTTTTTCTCCCTGAAACTTGTTGAAGAATAATCAGCTACATGGTTGTCAAATACCGTCTTGGATATGCTGCAATTTGGAGGGTAATGGAAAGGACCCATTATCTGATGAATCTGCTGAGATGGATGTGTATGAAGGTAACATGCTGAAACCTGTTGAGTTTCGCTCTACAGCTTTTTTTAAAAAAACAAAATCCTGAAGTAGATAATATGATTCATTGCAGGTTCTTCTACTGCACCACTGAGTCAAGTAATTGGTTCGTCATCAAATAATCTATGTTCAGCTTCAAGAAGGGAGAAAGGATGGAAACGTCGTTATAACTTGCAAACAAAAACTAGGCAGGAGCAAGCCCTCAATTGCAAGAAGTGGAAATCTGATGAAACTTCTAGAAGTTCTTCAGAAAAATGCTTGGCATGCAAAGTGGTGGAAAACAATGCTATTACCTTATCAGAAGGTGTATCCACCGTTACAGATGTGGATCTTGATAACAAAAATATACTTCCTGAAAGTGATGTAATTGAAAATTCAGCTACAAGTCCCCGGAACAAGCAATCAAGTGCAATCGAATATTCTATGGATGGTTGTTCGTGTTCAGCCAATGACTCTGTTGGAACTCAAAACGAAGCTGAGGCTGATGATCCCGAGTGTAATGGGATTGTCGACTCCCTTTCTGATGATGTTGTGGCTCTTGATGAGGGTTCCACTTCTGAACCGTCTATCTCTGTACACAAGCCAAAGAGGCTCTCAGAGAAGGATCTAGATAACCCTAAGCCCACCAAAACCCGGAGACCGACTAGTGACCCCTATTTTCTGTCGTGTCAATATAGTGAAAAATCATTTTGTGGAGTTCAGGATTATCTACCGGATGGGTTCTATGATGCAGGACGGCATCAGCCTTTCATGCAACTGAACAACTATGAGAAAAGTGTACATGCTAACTCCCGAGAAGTGATTCTCCTTGACCGGTAAGTGCCTCTCTATGTCTGTTATTTGTGATAGCCTTAATTTGCAAGTATGTCCTATTAGTAATTCTGACAGTAATTTTTAAGGATGATTGAAAATTTTGTTTACGGGATTCTTGACGTAGTCATGTCAAGGATGGTTAAAACATTTGTTTATGGGATTATAAAAACGTTGATGCCACAGCGAGAACTGAGGCATCCGAATACTTTGGATACGATATGAGCAATATAAGAAGATAATTTTCTGAATTTTCCAGGGCAAGAGATGAAGAATTGGATGCCATTCTACTGTGTGCTCTATCATTGATGTCTCACTTTAAGATAATAAACAGTTCCATCAGTGAGTCCAGAGATTCTGCAGTTGATGGTTTGCATATTGCATCATTTGCTTGCTCTTCTTGTATCAGATCACTTTGGAGGAAGTGATAAAAGCGGTGTTGTTCGGAAGACACGCAAATCTGTTTCTGGTTCTAAGCTGAAGCTGCCTTTTGTTTGCACATGCGCAACTGGGATCAGCATCGATACTCATAAAGCTACGAAGCAAGATGTGGAAGCAGTGGAAGATATTGCTTTCCTTGGTATATATGAGAAATTTCTTCAGAATGTTAAGGAAAGGCGTAATTCTGTTATAGTTCCTATAGGTGGCTTGCAATTTGGAGTTTGCAGGCATAGAGCGTTGCTGATGAAGGTACTTTTTCTATTATTGATGTTAATAAATGGTTTAATGAATACTTCTGCAAATTGAAGTTAAATGATTGTCCTGTCATATACTGCAGTATCTATGTGATCGCATGGAGCCTCGTATTCCCTGTGAGCTTGTCAGGGGTTACTTGGATTTTTGTCCACATGCGTGGAATGTCATTGTTATAAAGAGGGGTGATAAATTTGTGCGTGTGATTGTTGATGCATGCCACCCCCATGACATCAGGGAAGAGAATGACTTTGAATATATCTGCAGGTTAGCTTCTCATTCGTTGCACTTCTAAAATTCTTATAACTAAATCAGTTAACAGGAGTAGTTTTACTATATTCTTCTCCATTGTTGATAATTGATAGCTTGGTCTTTATGCAATTTTCTACTTGTGCAAATGTGATCACCTCCTCCTGTATGTCCCACACTTTAGCAGTGAACATTCTATGTCATGCTTTTAATAAAATATCCTTCCATGAACATAACATCTAATACGTTTGTGCACTCCATGACTCCGAAGAGTTGAAATGCATTCCGTTCTTTGTACATCCTGCAGTGTTATCAAATCTTTGAACATTCAGAAGGTCCTGAATAACAATAATCTCACTGGTATTAAGGGTATTATGCAAAACCCAGTGTATATTTTATGATATTATTGGGTATTCTTGGTTATTCAGTATCATAGTTTAATTAGAATTTTGATTATAGGTAATCTCTATGACAGGAGAAATCTAATTGTATTTTATTTGTATCATATATAGTCTGCTTGATGATTCTCTGTTAAAATTAGTTCCATATGCTCCAGTTTTTTGCTTCTAACTGATATATGCATTTGATTTTAGATATATTCCCTTGAGCCGTATGAGTCCTGGTATAGTGGGTGATGATGTTTCTCCCAATTGCTCATTTCCTTCGCTCTCTGCATGTGAGAAAGTGGGAGAAGTGGCATCCACCTCTTTGGTGCGCTGTATTGTTGGATCACTTGATGCTGTGGCGAAGGTACACTATCTACTCTCTAGCACTTGAGCATGACATCGTATTTTCTTTCCTGTCCTGGTACTTTTCCGTCTGCATCCACTTGTCCTTTTGCATTCCTAAACTATCCTTGGTCGATGTTCGCGTGATTGGCATTTTTTAGGGTGTTTGGAAAAGTTGGATATTTTTTTCTCATACTTAGTTGGAACATATTTCTCTATATGAAAATATAATGTAAATTGTGTGTGACACATTGGATTTATCTAACGCTGCAGGTGCGGAGTATCGAAGTGAATGGAGCTTCTCATGACGAAGTAAGAAACTTCGAGTTATGTTGCTTAGGTGAAGTCCGTATATTAAGCATCTTGAAGCATCCTTGTATTATAGAGTTTTTTGGTCATCATATATCGTCCAAGTGGTCACTGACAACAGAGGGAGATGCTGAAGGCCGAAAATTGCAGTCTGCTATATTAATGGAGTACATAAAAGGAGGCTCCTTAAAGGTGAACTCTTGATTTTCAGTTGTACATTTAGTATGTTCATCCTTCACGGCTCCATTCATCCTTACATTTAATCTCTAAATGTATTTGCATTTTTTTCCAGAGTTACTTGGAGACATTGTCAAGTGCAGGTGATACGCATGTTTCGCCTCAGCTGGTACTGTCTATCGCCAGAGATGTAGCATTCGCCTTGGCAGAGATACACTTGCAAAAAATCATCCACCGTGATATAAAAAGCGAGAATGTATTGATTGATCTTGAGAAGAGGAAGCAGGATGGTAGTCCTACTGTGAAGATTTGTGATTTTGATAGGGCTATACCCCTTCATTCTCCCTTGCATACCTGCTGCATTGCACATATTGGAATACCTGCACCTCATATTTGTGTTGGGACTCCTCGATGGATGGCTCCTGAGGTTTTCCGTGCAATGCATAAGCCAAGCCAATATGGATTGGTAAGTCTATTAGATGTCAATGGACCCCAAACCCCATACTTAGCGCGTCTTATTGTTGTCAGTTCATGTCTTTCTACACAAATTATATTGCACTATCGAATTTTGTGTTTGTACTTAGTAATACTGACAGAAATAGACAAGGATCCTCAATTTATTCATACTTGAGGGTGCCACTTTTAGGCTGTTGAAGACTTGCTGGGGGAGTAAATCTTAGGATATACCAGCTTTTCCAGAACATTGGTAAAAAGTAAAAATCAAACAAATACTTTGTCAGGTGGTGTTGTAGTTTTAGAATGGTTTCCACAAAATGTCATATTTCCTAATGTTCAGGAAGGACGGCCTTTTCTATGATTTCACATTTTCAAGAGGTCTTGACAATATCTTTTATTCCCTTGGTGGGTGGTGGTGTAGGTTTAGAATGGCGCTCATAAAATGTGATCTTTTCTAAACATTAGAAAAGATCTGCTTTTTTCTGAGAATTTCACATCAGATTTCGATGTTCTGTGACATGATTTTTATGCTTATTCTTGATTGCGCAGGAAGTGGATATTTGGTCATTCGGATGCCTGCTTCTGGAACTACTGACTTTACAAGTCCCGTATTCTGGGTTGTCAGATTCTGAAATACACAATCATTTGCAGGTAATTTCTAGTTCTGATTTGACAATATTAGAGTTACATGTAAAGATTTGCTTGATTGAGAATGTGCTATTTGATAATCTACTCACAACTGTATTCAGTTGCATTTTCTATGGATTGGATAGTGTTCTTTGCATGTGTCGTACTTGGCACTCGCCAGAGGCTTAACAGCAAAAATACTTGGATAATTCCATTTTCTACTTCCTGACTAAAGTTTTCTAGTGTGTCTGTTTTTTTTTTTAAATTTTTTCTTCTTTTCTCCATGTTCTCCATGGGGGTACTTGGTGAAGATATTTAATTTTATTTTGGAACTAATGTCTATGCAGATGGGAGAGCGGCCCAGGCTGCCAGAAACGATGGAGGCATTGGCCCAAGCTGACACGGAACTGAAGGATGAATCTGACCACGCGCTTGGGTTCCTTGTCAAATTATTCCATCAATGTACGGAAAAGAATCCAGCTGATCGCCCTTCTGCAGACAAAATTTATGGATTGATACTGGATCGTTCAATCTCAGACATTGATTCAAGAAACTCAAAGCAAAAATAATTGTTTTCTTTTCATAGATAGTCTTTTAATAAATTTTGTAGGCGTGGGGAATTTGTAATGTTAGCAAATGCATTTTTAGATTGTTATTGAAAGACATTCCGGAGTTGGGAGTTTAACAAAGAAAGATAGCATTTGGTTCTCTATTACCAGAGTAGTCCACGGTGTTGTACTGTAATTTATCTGTATCTGTAACGATTATTCAACATACGGCTATTGTAGAGAGACACTTTGAAAGCAACATTTTGATATTGGTTTCCTTAGCAAGCAAAATTAAAGGATCAATAACAACTTCAAGAAAGTGATTCAAAGGCATCCATAAAAGTTTCATCACAGTAATTACAAGAGATACTAACATCCAAACTATAACATTACAATCTGATATAGCTACATATATGGATAGAAGCCCCCAACTGTTGTCCTCTGCTTGTTCGACCATAATCTGTTCATTTTCCATTATTCTTACTCGCCTTCAAAAAAACCACCTGAATTAAGACACCGTATATCAGTTTGATCATTAATACAAGTAGTTACCAAATCAAAGACAAAGCACACTAACAATGATTAAGCATTTGTGTCATCATAAAGTGAGAAACCATATAGAATGCGATGTATTAAAGAGTTAAAGACTGCGATGACAACGTAAATTGAAATTGGTGATACCTGTTGAGTCAGGGTCAGTTGGCAGATGGATGAAAAATGACCCTGTAAAATGAAATAATTCGTCGGTATTCATCATGTTTGCATTTTCCATTCCTCCAAAGTATCCATCTAGGTGTTCAATTGATTCTTTAAACCATTGGGCATCACAGTGTATACCATTCAACACACACCTCACTTTCTTCAGGTTGATTTTCTGTGTCAACACAAACCCCAAGTTAGTACCATTTCGCTTTTCAAAGCCACACAAATGTATGAGGTTTCGATTGTTACCTGTATTCATAGGCCTAGGACCAGAATCCATATTCATTGACTTCTGTTAATTGGCCAGCCCTGATAATATATACCTCACTAAAATAAAAAGGATAAATATAATTAATTGAGAAAGACACTGCCAATAATGTGCAAAAGAATATGAAGCTCAAAGGAAGAACCTTAAGTCCTTTAGCAATCGAGAAACATCTCCTCAATCCATTTTTATTCACCAAGTACTTGGTATCATATCCTTTCTCATTTTCATCCATGAGAACTGCTGAGTAGTCCATGTTAGGAGACATGAGATCGGAGCATAAGCTTCAAGCAACTAGAATATTGATGCGACGAAGTCCCCTGAAACTTTGGT
>JAYMSR010001499.1:0-10049 GCA_036897825.1 Plantago rigida
AGTAATATATAATTTTACGTTTAAATAAAACAATGTTATTTATAAGATTAGTTGTGATATATGGTGTAGTTATGAAGCAATTAACATAAAATTATTCAATTTGAAACAGACACACATTTGATCTTTAGCCTGTGAGAGAAGGAAAGCAACTATCAAAACCACAATAAAACCCCTCACAGGATTCAACACACCTACCAAGTTTCACAAATGGCTGCAAATATTTCATGACAATCAATTCAATTAAATCTGCCCAACCTTTTCACTTTTCCAAATCTCACTCCAACAATTTCAGATCTCTTCCTCTTAAAAATCACATCTTTTTCTTCTTTCTTTCAGACTAGAGTAGCTACTTCTTCAACTCCCTTTTCTCATTGCATAACCAACAAGGGATTAAATCTCAACTTTTCTTCATCTGGGCTTCGTTTAATTTGTACGAATTAATACTTAAAATTGAACTTTCTGAGGCTTTGAAGCTATAAAAGGTACTTTACCTTTTCCTTTCTTTTTGAATATTTAATGTGAATTGTTGTTTATACCTATTTTATCTTTTTCGTGGATGTTTTTGTTTCTTTTTAATACTTCAGATATTTATTTTAGATGAACTATGCGGGTTGTTGAGTATCTGGAGAAGTTTACAGGGTGGAATTTTGTTAATTTTGGTTCTTCATTCCAAGAAAAAAAGATTTATGAATTATGATAGTTGTTTTTTCTCTTGAAGCTGCTTGGATTTATGATAGTTGCTTCATTTGCTTTTTGTTTATATGAGGCGATGAAGTTTTCCTAATATATAAAGTTAAATCCTGCTTTGGAATTTCGGCTATGTTTAGCACAATCTTTTCACCGAACTTATTTTTAATTAATTTACTAAACATTTTTATAAAAATTAAGTATCTTATTAGTTACCAGTACCTAATCGCTACCAACTAGTTTACTAAAGTATTTGTGTATATGCAAAAGTAAAATTCAAGTCTCCAAATGTGTGTTTTCCCACATAGTTTGTGAACATATAATTCAGTATATATTCTCTGTGAATCTGCATATTTGAACATCTAGCAGGGCTACTGCCATTACATGTATCTGGCTGTTGCTTGATTGTTCGATCTGGTTGCTTAACTCATTGTTCTTACCAGGTGGAGAGTGCTCTGTTGTTTATAGCTAACATAGTTGAATGCCCATACTTCACTGAACTTTACAACTCTCAATATACGGAGCTTGATGGAGAACCAGCGCATGTTCAGTTATAGCTAAGATGAAGAAGGTTCAGGTTCTACTCTTTATAAGTATACTATTTTATGACAAGATATCACACATCCAGTCTGAATGTAGTTCGTGTTTGGCGCATAGCTATTAATGAAGTGTGTTTTCATTCGTGATATAAGCTTTCTTGCTGAAGTTGAAGATGGAATAAAGACATGAAATATCCAGATGAATTTATTCTAACACGTTAACTTGCTGTATAATTAATGGGTTATCCTTGTACAATATTAATGTTATTTATAGACATAGAAAATGTGTTATTTAAGTCTCTTAGTTTATTACTTGTTTCTTGAATAGCATGAATAACCTTTTACAGGATCCACACAACTCTCAGGACATAAAGCCTGAGAAGGTTTCAAGCGATTCTCAAGCTGAACAGAGAAATAACACCGCAGAGACTACTATACCAGACTCAGTTTCAGTGTCGAGCAATGACAACAGAAAAGTATCCCGCGAGGACATCGAGCTGGTAAAGCTAATTTTTTACATGGATATTTTGATATTTGCAATCATGACTGTCATTTTTAAACTGGTTTTTCTTTCATTGCTGCAGGTTCAGAACTTAATAGAACGGTGCCTACAGTTGTATATGAATAAAGAAGAAGTGGTGAAGACCCTACTGGGCCGCGCTAGAATAGATCCTGGGTTCACAACATTAGGTATGTACTTCAAGTTGTAAGAAATTTCTGATAGCATCATCTCAAAATTATAACATGTTCTATGGACGCTTTTGCTATGATTAGTGTCTTCATTTTCACATCGTTGATTTTAATATGTTTCCTTGTGCAGTGTGGCAGAAATTAGAAGAAGAAAATGCTGACTTCTTCCGCGCGTACTATATAAGGCTTAAATTAAAGAAACAGATTATATTATTTAACAACCTGCTGGAGCACCAGTATCATGTAACGAGGTATCCAGTGCCTCCAAAGGTTCCTTTAGCTCCAATACAGAAGGAAATTCATTCAATGCCTGGTAAGTTCAACCTTCTGATTCGAGTAGCATGTTATCTTTTTTCAGTTAATGCTATACGATTGGTAGAAATGCTGAAAACATATTGGTGCATATTTATATACTTATATGAATTTTTTATTTGGTACCTGCTATTTGTGAGAAATAAATATCACTTTCAAGCCATTTTCTCTGATCATGCATTTGGTGCAACGAAGTGTGTTCTTCATTCTTAATTTAGATCTTTGTTGTCAGTTTGAACTTTGAAATAAAAGTAGATTTCTTGATTGGTAGAGTTGCATGTAGAAGTTTATCTACCACAAAAAGTATTCAGCTGATTCCACAAGTGGTGCTCAATGGTATTTAATTTGGATAATCTCTGAGTAGGATTTCAGATGCACAATGATCCTTTTCACTCGAGTTTTCACTCTTATTAGCTTCGGTATGCTGTTCTATAGAGCAACCATTCTTTCGATTTCCTAATGCTGCTAAATTTATTGTTGTTGTATTCATAGTCATACATTCACATTGGTATTATTAGTGTGATTTTTTGATCATTTTTATCCTGGGTGTCATGTTTGGGTAATTATCATGAAATGTCACTCTCAACCACACCTATCACCTGATAAAGTGCGCAAGATCATAAATCTACAAACTTTCTATTCTTACTAGCTTTGATAATTGTTTTCTCGTCCGTGAGATAAATTATTTCCATGAATAAAATTCTCTATCTACACTTGATAGTATCAAACCAGCACATAGTTAGAGAATATCCTCCATTTTTGGAAAGTTGGTGTGAAGGTATTAATTTCTTGCTGCGTTGCTGCTGTCCCTTTTGAATTGAAGGGAGGAGTTGAGATACAAGTTGCCAACCAAAACTATTTCACACATTTGCATTTAAACATGCAAGTTTTTGACGTATATGCCATCATCATAAATTAATGTCAATTTTTTTTGCAGTGCAGTCAACAACTTACCTGTGGGATACCCTGTCATGCAGCAGACTCTAATTCCTGCTACAGGCCAACCTCATATAGATCCTATGGCCTATTCTGGAGGCCATATTGTCAATGGAGTTCCTGCTCCGGGAAATTTTCATCCAATACGGATGCATTCTGGAAATGAGTGAGTATCATTCTCTACGATTCTGGTGTCAATTCTCCATTTATAGGCCTGTATTACCTAAACCTGTGTCATTTAAGAATCACATTACCTCCCCTAATATTGTAGATAGAATGCAAGTCATTGTGAAACTCGAGGAGAGGAACTTGTAATCATTTAAAACATGTCCGGGAAACACAACAACAAAAGATATTTGAAGGAATAGTTGGTGAAAATCCGGTTATTGAAGTCATTGTGTAGGTGTTTGAGAAAACTACTTAAAATTTAAATAAGTTGTAGTAGTAGCGTTTTGGATAACATCAACTTAGAATTTGCTTACAAACCAATTTCTCTTTATAACTTTTTTTTATTCATAATTATGATGTCATAATGACCCATAATGATGTCGATATTTGGTGGAAATTTTAAAGGTAGACACCGTTGACTCAACAATAGGGGGTGCAAAAGTAAAATTTTAACAGCACTTGGTTACGAGAGTTGATTGCATGAAACTCAGGGGTGTATCTGTAAATTTCCGGAAATAAAGAGGTTGTTTGGCATGCGACTTAAGTTGAACGGGTTTAAACGGTGAATAGTAACTGAATTTTAATTGGATTGTAAAGATTTGTTTTTGGGATAAAATTTTATAGGTTTTATAATGTTATATAGTGTATGTAAGAGGGAAGTGATGTGCGTAGGAGTTTTTACTATTATTTGATTGGTTTTAATGTTATTTGATTGGTTTAAGGTTATAGTAAATGAAAAAAAGAGAAAAACGGGTATTGTTCAATGCGAGTAAAGCCGTATGGTAAACAGGATGAGAAGGTCAACTCGATTAAAGCTGGGCTTTAATCGCAAGCCAAACAGTCTCTAAATGATGCCATAAATTATGCATCTTCCCAGCTTACTGACTTGAGTCATTGCTACGGCACGTACATGACACGAAGTTTTTTTTTTACATGCTTTCTGAACTGTGATACCTGGAAGAGTTTCTAAACTAAGCATTCCTGATTTTGCAGTATGGTGATTGATACCACTATGGCTGACATATCGCCTACTATGCCTCTGAACAATGCAATGTCATCCATGTCAGATATGCCTGTGAGCCCCACTTCAGTTGCATCCAGTGGCCATTTTCCATTTAGTGCATCAGATATTCCAAGTATGGGGGTCGATACTTCAGTTCTCGAGACAGATTTTACATCAGACGTGACAAGTTCTGTGGGATTAGAGCTTCCGCCCGATAATGGAGTTGGGCATTCTAGAGATTCACTTAGATCCTTGTCCCAAATTCCATGGAATTTTAGCCTTTCGGACCTAACAGCAGATTTATCAAATATGGAAGGTATGGTAATATTGTTGAGAGAGTCTTGGAAAAGACCGGTCTTTTTTGAACATTACGAAAAACTACATTTTATGATCATTCTACACTTACACCATCACCCACCAATTTGGAGTGGTTTTTCCTAAGAGCACACACTGACCTGTCTCAATCCTTTCTGCTTAAAAATAATGCAGATCTAGGAGCTCTGGGGAATTATTCTGGTTCAGCATTTTTGCCTTCAGATTCAGACATTCTACTCGACTCTCCTGAACCAGACGATATAGGTAAGAGAATAAAATACCGTACAATGGTATTAGAATGCATGTTCTGCGTGTCATCATCAGAGACATAATTATTCTTTTCATATTTCAAACTATGAACTTGATATAAAGGGTTAACATCTAATTAGTAAATACTCCCTCGGTCCCAAATTCTGGTTTCCCTTTTTGGTTGGCCCAACTTCAACTTCCTATACCTTAAAATGAAAATTCTTTCTTCCACTTTATACATTATGATATTATATCTCCTACTCTGTTCATACTCTTATCATACCGAAATGGAAATGAAAATTGAAGTGAAAAGAGAAAAAGAAAATTGAAAAATAATCAAGAAGAACCCACAATTTTTTTTCCCTTCCTATAAGCCAAATTAACTTTTGTAAAAATGCCATCCTTCTCCCCAAAGTAAAATCCAAGTTTATTCATTTTGGCCCATGGGAGAGTCTTATATCCTCTTACTAATATTTATTCATTCCACGTCATATTTTATTCATTCCTCTAATGATTTATATGTACTTCTCTAAACATCCATGTCCAGCTCAACTGGAAGTTGAAGCTGGGACAGAGGGAGTAATTATTATGTTAAATATACGTAAAAAGTACGGAATCGAATTCGGTTACACTTTTCCGGATCCATTAACTGAAATTTCAAATTGCAAATACTTTGATCTGGAATCCCCCAAATCTTTGAATGGGATAGGATTGTTGGTTTCTCGGATCTTTTACCTTTGGCCATTAAATAGTCATTATATGTGGCTTGCCTCTGCAGCTTCCACTTGCAATGCAATATTGCAACTGGGGGATTTTGTATTACAGTAATAATTAGATTATGTTTCCAATTAGTTAAAAATAGCACGCAACAAATTGATGAATTTCACTCAAATATTCTGACTATTTTTAATGCTATCTGATATATGTATGAGAGCAAGGACAACATACTATTAACACTCCACCGAAAAACACTTCATGATCATCTATCAAACTCTTTGTGTTTGTCCAAAGATGGCTTCCTCACTTGGTCACTTGTTCTCATTTAAGATTTGAAAGCCCAAAATTATTGAATCTCATTCTTGTTAGGAGTCCCATATGCCTGTATTAGTGCTATTGGATTGAAGTCTTGTGACCTTGCAACCACAAACGAAATATTTCCCCTTGACCTGCTCTGCCCATTTCTTGTGCTGATATGGTAGAAAAGTAACTCGTCAAGGTAAAAAGCCTAATGCTCAACCACTCCACATGCAGAAAATTCTCACCTTTGAGGTCTATTAGATCTCATGTTCATAAATATACCTGCCATTAGAAAAGTTGCATTAAATCCATTTACTGGACTTTGAGGTAGGTCTGTATTGCACAACCTGAACCCCCCCTTAACCCCACATGTGCTCCTCACCACCCAACACCCCTCTGATCATAATACCAATGGGGTTCTGAGTACCACACCTTCGCAGCCATAATCTTGGTATGCTCTGAAAAATTATGTTGCATTATGAACATTCCAATGTTGTCAATTTTTATGATTGCGTGTATACTAAATTTGTAGCGTCTAATTCTATTATAAGCAACCTGACATGCCCCTATTGCCCTGGCTTTGCTTTCAGTAGAGGAGTTCTTTGTTGATTCTGATTCTGTCCCCGAGCAATGCCCTACATCGGACGAAGAGAAATCGTAGATTAAGGTGAAATACATTCATCTCCATGAAGCTTGTCCGAATTAGCGTAGAATGAGGTTATGTACAATAAATATTGTGGGAGGAGCACACTAAGGCATCTATATTAGTAGAATGTAAGGGTGTAGTTAAGAACAGTATCAAGTCTTTGCCATTTTAGGTAATATTTAGCTTCACCTGTTGTAGACAGTTATTATGTACCTAAATTCGTGTATAATGGATATTGAACATGATAAAATCTTCAAAAGTGATGTCTTTATCGTGCTATGTTCTATTTTATTCTCGATTCATTGTAAAAATAACGATGTGGACGTTGATGTTAGTAGATGTGTTTGTGTCTGATCTTGCTCGTTGAGCCTGTGTGTACTTGATTAGTTAATACAACTCTCTGGAGTTTTAGCATGAAATGGAATGATAATTTCTCAGTCCGGTATAATGCAGGTTCAATAGAACCTTCATATATGAACCTCAATAGGAAATAATGTTGATCAAATACTGAAATACACTTGAAAAAATTGTATTTTTGTAAGTATTGTTAGGTTCATAGATAAGTACATAAGTGGTAATTTCTTTTCTTGAGTGGAACTGATGGAAGTTGAAAGAATCACTTTGCTGGCTTGCTGCTTTTGTACATATCTTCTACGGTATTCTGCAAATGCAACACAAAAATAGTTCTCAACAAGTGTTCAAATAATTCATGGATCATTGATTACTGATTCTTGTCAAACAAACCTTGTAGTATTTGGAAAAATTTGCCCTTTTCTTCTTGTATGTAGGCGTTATAAGATTACGCTCCATGTCAAATGGTGTCGGATCAAGATGAACATCTTTGATAAACTCAAATCCCTTCAACTGTGGAAACACTCATTATAAGTACAATCAACAATGCCTAGAAGAGAGATTATACCTATGCAAAGATGAAAACAAATACCTTCTTTTCTTTGCCAACCTTTGTCAACTCTTCAAGGACATACTTTCTTGCTCTTGAATCTTTACATAAGGTGTCGAAATCCCCTGCTACCTCATTCGCTTCTGCCCACTGTTGAAGTGACTGCACATTTGGGTTCACAACAGCAACCAGAAAGGACTCGAAGCTATTGCCATAGACCCATATCTGAATATGAAGTGAACGGCGCAATAAATGAATAAGCTTAACAAATGAAGAATCTGACTACTGTTGTGTCAATGCAAGTATATAATCACTCACTTCATCAACACAAGAGGCTAGTGAATATATGAATTCTAGATGCTCTACTGATACATATTCTCCCTGAGAGAGCTTGAAAATGTTCTTCTTGCGATCGATGATCTTCATGCTGCCATCCGGCTGCCATTCACCTATATCCCCTGTGTGAAACCAGTCTTCATCCATCACCTCTCTCGTTAGATCTTCACGTTTATAGTATCCGGAGAACAAACATTTTCCTCGGATACATATTTCTCCACAAGGGTTGGTTGGTGAAATGGCATCATATCCCATATCAGGAACCGACTCTAGGCGTATATCCACAACTGGCAATGGAGGTCCCACTGTACCCACCATTCCCATTTCATGTGGCCGTGCAACGAATGACCCTGCGCAGGTTTCTGTTAAACCTACAACAGATGAATACACTGTCATCAATATAGGTTCTGAATAACCCTTTTTTTTTGTGCAGAGAAATACATACATACCATAACCCTGCAGTACATCAGCACATGTCACCACGCGTAAGAAAGTTTCGACACTGGTAGAAAGAGGAGCGGCTCCAGATAGTATGAGTCGTATATTCCCTCCTAAGCCTTCTCTGACCTATTACGACATATATACAAAAATTAATGGTATTTATAGTCAATGGGGGACGTCCTTTCATACCTTAGACAAAATAAATACCTTGCTGAAAATAAGTTTGTCAAAGAAGGGGGATGCTTCTAAATGCTTATAACCTCTATTCATGTTGCGCAGTTTGCTGCGAAACGAATAATTATATTCTTATAACAATGTGCATCTGAACTACAAACATGTTATGTAACAGTACAAGAACTGAATTGAGTCACTTACTAGTAATAAGCAGCATTGAAGAGTGTTTGCTTGATGGTTCCTCCTGAAGAAATCTTATGTACCAAACCTGAATAAATTCTGTCTAGCACGCGAGGAACAGCACAAAACACGCTTGGCTTCAGCACTTTAATGTCGTCAAGCAATTCTTTCACGTCCTGCAAATTATATGAGCCAATGAAACTAAAAGATCAATGAGAAACGAGTGTTGATCGATCTTCTAGCTTGTAATAAGTTACCTTATGCCAAAATCCAATCGCAGCGCCCTTGTAGATGAAGAGTTCTTCGGTTACACGATCAAATATATGTGCCAAAGGGAGAAAAGACAAGTATACATCTCTCTCAGTGAACTGCAACAGATGATATAAGCCCAGTAAGTAGATTGGTGTTATTGAATTTAAATATATAGTGAAAAATAAAAGAAAACTAAAATGCAATTACTACATAATTCAGTGCCTTAGTCGGTTAAGTGAAAGCATATCTTCTTGATCGCAGGTGCATACTGCATACCTCTTCATTCATGCTCTCGAGTTGGTGATTAACACCAGAGATCATGGAAAGAATGCTCTCATTCGAAATAAGAACTCCTTTGGGATCCCCTGTTGTTCCGCTTGTGTACATTATAGTACACACGTCGGTTCTCTTCTTCTCCGGAAGCTCAAATCGCTTGTTCGATCCTAACTGCAGAAACTCATTCCAATTGTACATGTTTATACCGAATTCTGCAGCAGCATCTTTGTGTTCTTGAGCAACCTTTCCGAAGCTTACAATAGCTGCAATAGTAGTAGTAGTAGTAGAAGAAGAAGAAGAAGAACAAAACCAACTATTACTTGTAAGACATAAAAGTAGGAGCATATAAACTGTTGCAAAACTAAAAAGTGATACCTACTTTTTAAGTACTTCTCTGTTCTCGCAAGTGTTTTTAGCACCTGTATGGCACGCACTAGTTAGTTATGTGTGACATTTGTTTTGAAATGACCAAGTTATATACTAATAATTTCATTACCTCAGAAAGTTTATTTTCCTCCACGAAAACGATAGATATTTCTGCGTGGGAAATTATATATTCTACCGCATCGGTACCTAAAAAATATGATTTTTGTAGTATTAACATAAAAGAGTGTCATGTAATCGACCTAATTGTAATGGGTACTTACCAAGAGTGTCATATAATGGAACACATAAAAGACCATGAGCATTACAGGCCTGCATAATGTACACCAAATCAATGAATGAAGAAAAACATTAAATAGAATATATACTACCGGAATAAGTGGAGATGGCGGGATTTTTGAAAAGGAAATGTTAAACTTTAAAAAAAATTCAAATGAAAAATCGTAAACATTTAAAAATAACGGAAAGATTATTATTTTTGATTAACAACAACACATAAACAAATAATTACCTCCATACTTATAACCCAGTTAATACAATTGG
>JAYMSR010001500.1:0-10047 GCA_036897825.1 Plantago rigida
AGTAAAAAATTTCATATGCCCATCATATAGTATAATCTCACTAACTTCATACATTATAAAAAAAAAAAAAAGTTATCCCACATTCAACAAATAATAAAAAATGTCAATTTTACACATAAATTACACATTTTATCACTAAAAGTATAATTTTTTCCACATTTTCTATATTCTATCATTACTTTAATTTTCCGTATAAAACTGCACACTAACTCTAATGTATGAAGTTCTCCGGAATGGAGGGAATATATCACATTAACATCTTCCCCACCTATCCTCGGAGAGCCATAAGTGAACTGTAAGTATATAGAAACCTAAGAATAGGCACATTAATCCTGCATACAACATTAAAACAATACTTATAATATCTCAGTCAAAATCAGAAGGAGAATTTGACCATTATCTTTTCCAATACTAATCAAGAATCCCATTAGTGGTCCATTTCTTCCTGTCTCGCACATAAGAAAGTTACACCCAATATTATTCCTAAAGATGCATTCCTGCACCAAATTCTTAAATGCCAACGTATATCCTCTACTATTTGTTACCAAAAGTTTACCCAATTTTCCTTTTCTTATCTTTGAAGCACTGAGTTCTGTAAATACCAAGAAAAATAAATTAAAATTGTATCAAAAATCCATTTAAAGCAAGTTATTTAAAACTCACCATTTATACAGCTGAGATAATGCTGAATTTGGTGAGGGAATTAAATTATAAAAAGCCACCACTAGGGAAATTAAATACAATACTGGGAAAATTCATTGATCTCTGTTTTATTAGTGGAAAAAAGTTGCTGTATAAAATTTGGTGCATTTTTTCTCTTCTCATAGAGACCAAACTTCATAGCAAAAGCGTGTAAAGCAACTTCCTTCTTCTCATATTCTTCCTATTCTTTCTCATAGGTTTATGTGTACAACAATCCAGGAGAAGTATCTTGAGCTTCATTCTGCAGGAAAGATTCCAATTTGGTGTCCAGTTCGTCTTTTAATTAGCAAATCAGCTGCTTAAAGGATTAAAGGTGCGATTTTTTTTATTCTAATTGAAATTTTAGATTTTGATTGATTAATTTGTTTAGATTAGCTGCTGTGTCGGTGTTGTATGGAGAAAGATGAAACCTTTGAATGAAGTATTCGATGTGTTTTGTTATTCGGGTATGGGTATCGATTTTGAGCTGCTTTAATTTCACAGAAATGAAATTATTGTGGTGTTGGCACTTGAATTAAATGATTAGAAGAAAAACCGGAGTATGTTTCTGTTGCACTTGAGCCATTAATGCTAAATTTGTGAACCCCTGTTGACAATTGTAGTTCTTCGTTGATATCGTACGTTACAGCAGAAAGGGTAAAAGGAGTGTACTAGAATAATCTTGGTGTGGGATAATTTTCCTTATCGTGGTTTTGGAATTTCTGTTTTTTTTTATCAAATAAAAATTGGATCTTTGTAATTTGTCTGTTATGGGTTTTGTTCAGCTTGATTTTTTCCCACTAGTTTTGATATATTTAAATTATGCACCCCTTGCACCCCTTTGTTCTCATGTCATCTTCCTTTGATTCATGCAATTGGCATGGATGGGAAGTAAATAACATGTGCAAGTTTATTATGACAAACTGTTCTGATGTACTTATCTTGCACCTAAGCTTAAGTGATGACATCGGCAGCTACAAGAAAAGGAGCTCAATCAGCTGGTCATTAGACCTGCATGTCCCATTTTCGGTTCCCATTTGAAATTATTGTGTGAAAAATTGTGGACTTGGTGTGGCAGGCTAAAGAAGTTGGGGAATTGTCTATCTTGAGGGAGTGAAAATAATAGATGAATGTCTAGGATATGCTAATAAAAATAACGTGAAAATTGATATCGTTGTGGTAATCTGTATGACGCTGTCATGCCGATTATTTGAACTTAGACACCTTTATGTGTTTCTTATTAAAAAAAATTCTGACTTTGTTTGTCTATATTAATCTTTTTGCTGCATCTCTTATCAACTATAGAAGATATATCAGAATCAAGAGGTTTTACCGTTTTAACATTAGGAAACCAGCGGTTTTAGTTTTCTGTCGGTGCATATTAATCTTTTCCTTGGAGATGATTATGCATCTTAATTCAATGGTAACACAAGTCACTCATTTGTTGCAGCTTATTATGAGACTCTCATCATAACTGTAACCGCGTATGAAGGCTACCAAGTCATGTGAGTGCAGATGAAGAAACCTCATATCATAATAGATTCGGTATGGGCCAGCAATATTGCAATCTTGGTTCGCTAATTTCTATTACCAGTAGCACCTATTGTATCATGTGATATTGCTTTAGCATGATGTGATCAGTACCTTGAATTTGTTTTGAGTAGGAGAAATAACCCCAGTGAAGATAAGCATTGTTAACTTGTTACTGCAGGGAGTATGCAGAGCAAATATGAAGCAGCTACCGTTTATGGGAGTTGTCTGTACAGTGATGTTGTACATTATATATAGGACCACAAATTATCAGTATCAACAGACAGTGGTATGATAGAATGTTTGTTGAAGACTTCGTCTGTTCTCAAGTGAATGAACTCTCTTTGTATGCAATAAAGAACAAAAAAAGGGGGGGGGGGGTCAGGGGTCTCCCTGCTCATCAGTTTTAAGAGATTGTTTTAATCCAATATTTTAGTCTCAATCTCATTATCATTATTATTATTTTAGTAGGAAGTCGTCGTCCATAACAATAATTTGCACTTTGTCCCTTTCTCTCAGATGGACTCGAAATTGAATCCTTTGTTCGATACATTAAGGGTAAGTTTCAGAGTACTGTATTGTTAAACTACTTTTACATCTTTCATAAATATTTGTTGTTAGATACATTTGCGTGCTTTGCCCAAGACGTTTCTTTAATATTCTGAAACAGGACTCTGGCGTTGATAGAACAAGTTTGAATGGTTTGCCTCGAGGCATCATTGCTGCAAGGTCAGACTTGGAGCTAAAGCCTTTGTGGTCAATTAGTAGTTCTAGGTCAAAGGTAGATATGGAGCTTCCTTGCTGTGCTTTATCCAGATATCAGTTTTTTGCCTTTTCTCAGTCTGTAGACTTTATCCAATTTGGTTTGATGAGTTTTGCATGTCTCTCCTGCCTTTTGTTGACTTGTTGTGCATCAGTAACAACTAACAAGTAGTCTATAATATGCATTACTCTGAATTTTCAGGTCAATCTACAAAGTTCTAGTAATTTATTAGCAATGCCTGTTGGAATTAAACAAAAGCAGAACGTTGATACTATCATTCGGAAGGTACAACTTTTGATCAAAATTCAAATACTAGATTGCAATACTTTCCAATAGATAACACACCCTTAATCTAATTGTTTATGTTCAGTTTGTTGCAGAGAATTTTACAGTTATTCTGTTCCATTATGATGGCAACGTCGATGGGTGGTTTGACCTGGAGTGGAGCAGCGAAGCTATACATATAGTGGCTCACAACCAAACAAAATGGTAAGATCTATTGCTGGCTGCAGGCCATTTTGGAAGCAATATACTTGAGTTTCAATAATATTCGCAACTTTAATGTGACATTCAAGGATGCTTGACCTCTGTAATTGACATGCGCAAAGATCCGGTGGTTTCTTTTGGTCTAAAGCATGGTCAAAGCAAAAGAACAGTGCTGCTCCTGGAGTAGCCCGGTCTGTATGTGATAGCTGAAATGGGCAGTCTTTTCCATTAAATTTCACTTGTGATCTTGGGTTTTATACTTGCAGCTTTGCACGCCTTGAATTTCGGGTTGTGAAGGATAGGTTATTCAGTTAAATCATTAAACTGAATACCAAGTTTAGATAACACTCATAGACCGTCAATCGTCATCACATAACCTTATTTTACTTCACTGGTGCATATTTTTCTTTGTATGAGGTTAGAATCTCAGTTTTTAATGTTTTACTTTTCCTTGTTCAGGTGGTTTGCAAAACGCTTTTTACACCCAGCTATCGTGTCTATTTATGACTACATTTTCCTCTGGGATGAAGATCTGGGGGTCGAGAACTTTCATCCTGGAAGGTACAGCTCCCTCGCTACGTGGCATGCTATCTCTGGAGATAAATTCTGTATTTTCTTTCCTTGAGTTCCTAAGTAGTCTTTACATTCCAAATATTCGCCTCAAATAGTTATCGTCTCACGTGACTTCCATAAACTATTATTGTCCCCAAGAAATGCTGTAGTTGGGTGCGATCACTTTTAAAAAAAAATTCTGTCTTTTATTTTTGTGGAAAGGTAACGCATATATATGACTTATTCATTTGAAATCACATCTACTATGTACCCTCCTCGAGACTTTTGAAAGCTATTATTTTACTCTAAAAAGAAAGCTGGACGAGGTTTCTTTGCAATTGTGTAGCCTTTTAATGTTCAAAGCTGAGAAATTACAACTTCTACACTCACATGCTTGGGCTTTACATTCACAGGGATTACCTTGTTCCTTGCAGAACCTATTCTTATACTGGTTCTGTTTCTACCAGGTATCTGGAAATTGTAAAATCTGAAGGACTTGAAATATCTCAGCCAGCTTTGGACCCAAACTCAACTGGCATACATCACAGGATCACAATTAGAAATAGAATGAAGCTATTCCACAGGTTGTTCATGAGAAATAATATGTGATTTGTAACTATTTCCATGAACAGTGTTTTCATGATCCCATCTTTTGTTGATTTACACAGGAGAGTCTATGATATTAGAGGCAGTGTCAAGTGTTCAGAAGATAGCGAGGGGCCGCCATGCACTGGGTAAATTATCATTCTTACATGTCTCATGATCCTTATTCCTTTGGCTGTTCTTGTCAACATGTTTCCCACTAGAGAATATAGACCAATCTGTATCTTTTCAATATAATTTGAGCAAAAAAGACCTCACTAGAATAACAAAAGGTTACTGAGTCAGTATCTTTGATTTTAGGCTTAGGCTCTTAGCAAGTAACAGGGAAAAAAAGCAGCATCTGTTACCATTAGGCAGCTGTTTTTATCTATCATGAATTATGTCATTGTCTTTCCAGTTCGGTCACTTACTAATCACTTTAATTTTCTAGGTTTGTGGAAGGAATGGCCCCTGTATTTTCAAGATCGGCATGGTACTGTGCCTGGCATTTGATACAGGTACTTTCAGTGCTCCACTCTGTTAGTTACGCGTGTCTTAGTTCTAGAAATTAAAGTATAGATAAACAAGACCAACCGGAATCCAAGTGTAGTGTATTAATATTCATTTCATTTCACACATATAAAGCTCACAGAAGATTTTACTTTTTCTTTTTTGGTCAGAATGATCTTGTTCATGGATGGGGTATGGACATGAAACTTGGCTATTGTGCACAGGTAGGAATAATTTCTAATACTTGTCCGGTTTGAATCTTCTGTGCATGCCGTATTATCCGAGGACATAGAATATTGCCTTCTCAATCCTTAATAGCTATAATATGAAGTGTGTTCATTCTTCCTAACTCCATTTTCACCAAATACTTAAATCATCAACATGGCACCTGCTTCTAAACACCACAAGTATACCTTTTAATCAATTGACGAATTGTGTTTAGATGTTGTTCTTTAAATTGGCTTACGGACAATATCATCTGCTGTATTGGGTATTGTGTAGGGAGATCGCACAAGAAAGGTCGGAGTAGTTGATAGTGAATATGTTGTTCATCAAAGTATACAAACATTGGGTGGTCCATCAGCAGAAAAGGTAAGCATTTACCCAGTATTTTGTATTAGTGTCCTCCGTATAACTGCATCTGTTATCAGTGGTGACTTATCTCATTTAACATAGAAGTATGTTTACTGACCATGATCCATGAATGACTAGTTTGCCTGCCAGAGTATCACACCTGAAGTTCATCCTATTTGCTTATTTTCCTTTAAAAATGAAGAATAACTGATACACGCACTGAAGTTCTCATACAAAATTAATGTTACATGATTCTTGCCGTCTCTGGGAAACAAAAACATTGCGTATGTACTTTAAGTGGGTACCTGCTGTTCAAACTTCAGCCGGAGTAAGTAATTATGCTAGAAGTGTCAGGTGCCCTTGCAGTTGCAGCACAACTATAAATTATGTTTTGTTTCAGTTGGCCCCTAAAATTCCATTTATTACACTTGTCTAGTGGGTAATTTTCGAATTAAATTGAATTCCCAGTGCTGCAATCATCATATTCTTGTGTGACGTTATTATCTGCTGCCCAGTACTTGGTCTAATTGACTGCTCAGTCGTTAAAAACACATTTAAAATAAGTCCAACTGAACACTGACCTCTGGTATGAACTACTCAATGGGTTCACTTTTTGTTGACATCACGGGCATAGGATTATAGATGATCTTATGATGCCAACTTACCTATATATATTGAGCAATGCATATTTTAAAAGTGGCTGATCCGAGTATATCATGTTTGATCTCTGTGCAGGTTTCACATTCTGAAGACACGGGGAAGGTACAGCTTCCATTTATTGTACCCGATGATTTATTTTCTTCTCTAATTTCCTCCTCACTTTCTTCTACAAAATTAAAGTTCACTGATACTGATCTTGTGAATTTGCCGTTCTTCTCTATCTTGCAGAAGCATGGGTCACACACTGTTGATGTGCGATCAGAGGTGAGTAAAAATTAGCTTTGCTTTTTCCTGTCGTGTTTAAACATGCAAGTTGTGGGTTGATGGTACCTCAGAATTTAGGACCTTTGCTTATTCTTTGAAACTTGTATAGATATATGCATTCATTCACCTTTACGGAATACTGCTTGTTTCTGCCATTATGTATAATTCGTCTGGTTATATTATATGTCATTGTGAACTCTCATTGAAACAGAAGTAACCACAAAATCCAGAAATTGTATACGTACATCATCTGTAAAACCATAGTGTTCTTGCATTCTCGTCTCACATGGCTAGATATCTAATGAAGTTACGTCAAAATGTTGCATTCCGGCAAACACAGACGACTCAAGAATGAACAACCGAACTGCTAATATGATCACTGTATCTGTAGGCCAGAAAAATCATGCATGCAGAATCAAACATAACTAATTCTCGGCGCTGTTTTGAATTGGCATTGCAGATAAGGAGACAATCGACAATAGAGCTCCGAAAATTCAAGAAACGGTGGCAACAAGCAGTGGAGAAAGACAAGGATTGGGTCGATCCATTCCCTCCAACTCGAAGGCGGCGCGAGAGACCCAACCAAAGACTCCGTACTTCGAAGGCTTAGATGATATGGATATTTACTTGGGGGGGTAGATGAATACACCATACTGTAATTGATTTCTATAGTCTGTCAGGGCAAATCACAGTACTATTATTTAATTTTTTGGACTAGTCCCCACAATTCTCTGTGTTTGCCTGGGCAAGTGAACTCTGTCCTTGTCTATAGTTCTTGATACGGGTCATTTTTTTTTTAACATTTTGTCTGAGATGAACGGATGTAGGTTTACTTGTAAAAGCAGGCAGACAGAAATTGATTTAGAGTAGGGTGATAGTACTAGTTTTACTCAAGATATCGAATCTTGGCGTCCTTCCTGTGATTGAAAAGAATGAACAAATATTCCATCCCAGTTTTGGACCTTTTGGTATAGAGTTAAAAATCACCTTGAACAAGAGACCAAAAATATTGACAGTTAAGCATATTATGTTACTAATAAGCATGTACTATTAAAAAGTTACTATAATATTCCATACAGGCTTATTTTTCTTTATATATGTGAAACGGTAGGAGAGAAAAAAAAACCCAACTATTCGAAGGTTCTTCCTTAGGCGCAGCTTGAAGTGTGATCATGGACATGGTCGTGGTGCTGTTTGCCTACTTGTGGGTTGCTTAGACAAATCCTGGACCTAGTTAGTTTTTGAAAAGAACCTTAATGTAAAGGTGACTTGGATCATGAGCCTGTCCATTAGCCTGTGTAGTTTTGGTTTATCGGGTTTGACTACTTGTTTTTCTGGATATTGATGTGGTACCATTTCTACAGTACTTGTACAATGGGGTATACTCCTCTTATACGTGTACATACTTGTTGAGCTTCTAATGGAGTTTAATTTGCTGGGAAAAAAAATCCCAACTATTGTGTAATTATAAGTTAAACTATTTACCTAATTTATTTACTTCAACTCATGCCAAATGGTTTGAGATAGACTTTTAGCCTCTCTGAATTAGAATTTGACGAGGATTAACGAATTCAAAACAACGGCAACAATTTGATTTGAATCTTATTTCCCTCTTCTCTTAGGAAGCTCATGTGTCTTGATCATTGACTTGCACCCATGTTTATTAGTAGTTCTTAGAGTTTGCACTTTGCACAACCAATCAAAATGCCACTGTCTTACACCGTCACTGTCTTGTTCCTACATTTCAGTACTATTAGTCTAAACGGATTCGGTCCTTGATTAAGCAAACTTTCAAACATACCGATCATTGTCAATTAGTCGATGTTAAAATTGAATCTTCATGCTCGTGTGGGGTAATTGTACTGCATTTAATAGAAAAATGAAAAGGTTCATCCGTCGTACAATCTGCTGAGTGCATCCCCGCATTTTGGTCTATTTTATTTGCAAATTTAAACCTTTTTAGGCAAAAATCACGAAGTTTACTACTGCCGCTATGACCGGTGTATAATTGATGAGATAAAAAGCAAACGTCTGCTTCTTATCGGATTACTTAATAAACAAGGACAAAAGAAAAGGAAGAAAAGCAAAAGACTAAAAGGTCGTGTATTTCAAAGCTCCTCACATTAGTAAATTGCAATTACTACCTCCTACTCTTTCTGTTTTACAAAGAGCCTTTTAGCTTTATTTATCTAGAAAGCATCCACTAGACATTTTGTTTAGCAAGTTCCTCAAATCCTCAACATAAGTTCATCAATTTAATTAAAGTCCAAACTCCAACAATTCCTAAATTAACATTCATTGTGCAAACTCAATATTTATCAATCAGTCCCTATGTATCAAACATCATAGGTGTTATTTTTAATACCTACATATTTACTCCGTCTCGGTCTCAATTTCCTATGAAAATGATCATGTATTTTGAGAGCGAAATATATATATAATTAAAATAGTTTAGAAAATGCAAGGTTTAATGAAGAAGGTAAGAGAAATATTTAATAAAGTAAGGGAGAGAATAAAGTAGGATATGATAAGTTGAGTTTGAGGCGAATTAAATCGAAATGTAAGAAGTTGAGATTGAGATTGAATGAGTAATTTCCAACTGATTGACACTTATTATTGGCGACTTGTCTGTAATTTAAGAACATATAAAGGAAGGTTTGCAATATACACTCCCACCTTGGCAAGAGGGTCCCCACCAATTGGTCTGGCAAGCAAGAGAATCGTTTTCTTCAACATTTGAATCCAAAATTGGTGCTCAGCTTCTTCTTCTTCTTCTTTTCTTCTTCAGATAGTAATTCCCAGACAGTAGAATTTTTCATCAAAACTTCACTGCTTCGATCTCTTTCTTTTCAGTTCTACTTCAGTGAAGAAGATGGCTGGCCGTTACGATCCCAACCCCTTCGAAGAGGAAGAAGAAGTTAATCCTTTTGCTGTAAGTTCTCTGCACCAACTTTTTACTATTAGGTTTTAACTGTTTTACTACTCTTTTTACCTCATCATCAATGTCGATATATGTATGTGCTTTGAGTAGTCAAGAGTTTTAACCGACCGAAAATTGTGGTTTCGGTGCTGCAAGGTAAGTTTGGTTGGCTTGATCTAGTATAGATTTGTTTCGAATTCTTCTATTTGAGCTTTTCCTGCAGGATTAGATGCTTTTTTTTGATACTGTAGGGAATGGGATTCTTTCCCATAGGATTTATCAAGCTTTAGTTTGAGAATTGAAAATGTAGCTGTTTGTTTAGTACTTAAGTGGGTGAATGATCTGCAATTGAAATGTTTCACTCTTTGGAGTGTGATTACCGAGGCAACGTACTGAGTCGGATGGAACTAAGCTTGGTTTGTTCTCTATTTGATCAGTCACTTGAACTTGTGGGAAGTAGATTTCTGAAAAGTTTGATTCAGCATATTTGTTAATTATTGGTTCTGTCGTTTTATTGGGATTGAGA
>JAYMSR010001501.1:0-10046 GCA_036897825.1 Plantago rigida
CGTGCGCCATTTGTCCTAATTTATGGGACCAATTGTGCCATTCTCCCGCATAATCGAATAGCAGTCCACGACAGATAAATCAAATGCCTTACAAGGGGTGTGTGACCGGTTCCAGCCATGTCCACAAGACTGCAAGTACATTGGTCTCATTGAGAATATACATGTTTTGTCGAAATAGTGATTTTCTCCCAGCATATCTTGATGTAGAAAGTTTCTACTCATCAAACTAAAATCATATATATGTAAACATTTTAAATACAAAACCCTAGAAGTTTCTTATAAGTCCATTCAAATAGTTTAAAATTTATTCCAGAAGTCCAAATAAGTTTGGAACTAGTAGCAAATATTTAACTACTACTGTTGATCACAGTAACATTTATGTCATGCCACAAAGAAGCAGAATTATCTTGCTCTATGACAGGAAGACAAACACTTGCATAGTTTTTGTCTCCAAATTCACTGCCATCATATTTCCACTGTTCATGCTGCTGATCTATGTAACAACCAGGTGAACAAAGCATGGCCTCCAATTCTTGCCAATATGTATTTTCAAGATCATCTGATGGAATCACAACGTTGGATTCGACATTTGATGATTGAATGTCCATCAAGCCGCTAGCCGGAGTAGCATCATCACGCTTGATTTCCGCCTCTAGAGATCGAATGACATCCGTCAATCTCTTATCATCAGAATATTCGACTTGTGTTTCATCAAGTAAGGACATGAGAATAGTATGGTTTGTTTCAGAGAAGGACAAATGTTGGAGATCATCTTTCTCGTTGATGTAATCCCAGTTTTCGACTGCAGTCACCATGTCTTTTTCAAGAAATGTGGAACAAATTTGTGAATTACAAAATTACTTGAAAATTGAAATTAAGGACGAAATTTGAAAAATATGTGAACAAATCAAGTTGTGTTATCTCTAGACATTCTAGCCTTTATATAGAGTCCAACAATGGTGGATATCACTCAGACCGTCCAGTCAAATATTTTAATTTCATTTTGCTGACCTTTTCTAATGGTTCATCTAAAATAAAAATTAATCACAAACCATATAAGATTAAATATATAATTAAAAAAATTACATTATACTTTCATAATATCAATTTTCTATTTAATTTAGGATTAAATCATGACAAACGAAGTATACAAAAGTCAAATTAGACTTAGGTTATATTCTCTTTATCTAAAAACTCATTAATTTCAGTTCCATTTGTCTTATTGGACTAATACATTATACTCAATAATGATATACCCTCTGAAATACTTGCAGTTAACAATTCGGAAAAAAAGATTTGAAATTGACTATATATAACATACTTTTCTTTTGCACATGGCATCCTTGGTGTGTTAAATTTGAGTATATTATTCACTCATGAGAAAAAAATCCAAAAAAATCACATTAAACTTAGCATTGCTTATGAAATGGATCTCATTTTAGTAGCCCTCAAATGGTTTTTCCTTACATATTATTTTACAATAAACTTCATTGGTTGATTTACAAAGATATTATATCGATGGCACGATTACACGTTGCTAACTGTCTCACACATGTAAATTGAGTTTTTTCTTTTTAAAAATTAAGTCTCAATTTGATTCCACAAAATACAGAGGGAAAACTAATGCGTGTTTGTCTCCGAACTTGAATTGAGTTTTACTAACACAAAAATTCAATTGGAATTGAGAAAAAACTCAATCAAGTTCGGAGCCAACATGAATCGGGATACCGATGAAAAAAAAAAGGCCGAACATACGATTTGCGAATTGCGACCGTTGATTTAAAATTGGTTTGTGCAGGTGTATCTACACCACCAGCAAAGTCCTAGTACTGAAATGGGATGCTTTGTCCACCACGTTGCCAAATTATTCGCAGCTACACGTAAATATTAAATTTGATTATTCGACCCCAACATCTATAACTCCGCCAAAACTGCAACATATACCCACAAAAAGCTCACACTGAACAAGTAGCTAACAAAGCAGATCACAAAACTCACGCAACAAACCAACAGAAGAGACATGGCTTTGAAAGTAAGCACCTTTCCAATCGATTATACTTCGTTGATTTGTTCTCTATTGTTTGGAATGCTATTTTCTGATGAATTCAAGATCGTGTATGAATTATTTAGATCTGTTTCTGTGGATGTGTTAATTTGTTGCATACGGTATGAATTTTGGAAAAATACTGTAAAAATCCAGTCTTTCTATGCGCTTCGATCAATTGCAGATTTATGAGCGAATTTATGATTAGCTTGTTGAATTGTGCAAAGGGTTCTCGATTTGTTTGTTCTTGATTTATGCAGTTTATGAGCAAACTATGTTAGAACATAGAATCTTGTTCGGTGTTTCTTAATCAAGCATTGAAAGTATCCTAGCTTCTTTTGATTTCGTAAATGGATTTCGTATTCGATCATATCGTTTTCAAGTTGGAAAACCTGCTAAAAGGGAACTGAAATCCTTACAGCTTGAGCTAACAAATGTTCGTGAGAAACTCAAGGTTTGAGAATCTAATCATCTATAATGTTGTAATAATTTGTAAGTTGTCAATTCGAGGTTCATCGAGATCAAACATACGATTGCCTTGTGTTTTCAGATGCATCTTTTAACAGCATTTAGTAAAGCTAGTTGTATTGTATCTCATGCTATTTTGTGTCTTTATGGTAGTAATGTGTTTCACTAACTGACCGATACGCGATTTTGTGCCATTCGAATATTGATTTTACATATCTGGATTCTGGGGGAGTGACATAACTACTTAACTGGTTAACATATGATTCTGTTGAAAGCACTTAGTTATGAATCATACTCTGGGTGCAGGAAGAATTTGAGGAGCATGCCGAGAAAGCCAAGACCTTGCCAGAGAGTACTAGCAACGAGAACAAGCTCATCCTGTATGGCCTTTACAAGCAAGCCACTTGCGGAAATGTCAACACAAGTCAGTATAGATATTATTTCCTAGTAGTTGTAGTATTCTGTACTACTACTCTTTAACATGACTGAGATTTTATGTGGTGTCGTTTTGCAGGCCGCCCTGGTATATTTAACATGAGGGACAGAGCAAAGTGGGATGCATGGAAGGCTGTTGAAGGTATTCACTCATCATTCTCTCTTTCCAAATTTCTACGTTCTCTGCAATCGCATAGTTAGTTGAACTTCATTCTCGTCTCATTCTTTTTGAACTTTTTGCAGGAAAAACCCAGGAGGAAGCTATGGGTGATTACATCACAAAGGTGAAGCAGTTGCTTGAGGAAGCTGCTGCGGCCTGTTAATTACTTAAATTAAGCACTCTGTCTTGAAATTCTTCTTTGTTGTGAGACAATGTAATGTGACTCCACAGGTTCTGAATGTGGTGATTCTGTTTGTGTTATCGGTGTGTAATGTCTTTAACTGAATGTTATTCTCATTTTTGGAGTTGAACAATGATAGAGTGCCGTAATTTATTATCGTCTGCGTCAATTTGGAAATCGTAGTCTCTTAGGTCAATTACAGATTCAGAAAACACTTATTTCAGAGCAATTCACCATGATTCATAGTACAGACTACAGAGTAGTATAAAAAAGAATTAGCATTTGAAGAAATAAGTTAAAATGTGAAACTTGCACAGCTCCAGTTCAATTCTGTGTAAAAATCCAATGTAAATGGATTTTTACATCAAATTTCAACCAGGAATTTGATTTCCTGAGAAGTTGAATACATAACTGAAAGTCCCAGTTAACAAAATATACATATGTACCACTATTGAGCTATGTACTCTGTGTAGCCATTTAACCGGCTAGTTTAATACAAAAATTTTGAATACTCATAAATATATTTCATCACCACCCCCAACAGCTTGAGCTACTACTGTATGTCTGTATGCATGATGATATATGTACGAGTTATACATCTTCAAAGAGGGCCGAGTTGCAGGCGCTGAGTCAGTAGAGAATGTGACACATGGTTGATCTGTTGGATGCCTGAATATTATTCTGTTTATCAGATATCCAGTGGCTAGGCGTGAGACTATGATATGTCAGAATTGGCCTGCAAGAGTACAATCTTCTCTGCTGGTCTCCAAGCCTCGAGTGCAATTGATCAACAAGCTTACTTCTGACTACGAGAATTAAGTTTTGCACGAAGAGCATCAAGTCCTTCGCTCCTTGCTGGAGAATTAGCTACTGCTTGTTCCTTAAGAGCTTCCTTTTCCAATTTTTTCTTTTCCGCTTCAGCCTGCTGTTCATTTTCGTCACGTGCCTTGTTAAACATCTTAGTGAAGACTGCTAAAACTTGAATCACTGCACAAAGGAGACGGACTTTGAGAAACATGAAAACTGCTTGGAAGTTATACCTAGCAACTTGACCAATATTTCTTAGATATGCAAATAACATTTTTATGGTCATTTTTGCCAGCTTTGATAAGTCAGTTATGGACCATTGTTGAGTCACGAGGTACAGGATAAGAGAAAACATCTAGTATATCCTAAATGAAGAACAGAAAGACCACTAAATTTCACTTGACCTTGCTCAAAGGGGCATCTTAATGGATCTTCACCAAAATAGTGTGATAGAGAATCAGCATTTCTTCCCTGCATATTGCATTAATTATGTAGTTAAGTATTGGAATTATCAACGCATACCAAACAAAAAAACAACTTGCACAGCAGCTACAGAAAGATCAGTGAAACTTACCACTTCAGAGTACAGGGTAGTAAGGGACCTCACTTCAGACTCAGCACTGTCAAGGAAGCTCTTTAAGACCTGTAAAAAGGAATCCCAATTAAAACCACCATTCAATTGGCTTACTCAGAAACCTGGTTAAAATGCTCCAACTTTTCACAGGTCCTTGAAACCCAGTGCAGACTGAAATCACATTCAGATCAGTGAAGTCATCGTGATATCTGAGTGGATTATTTAATCACTAGATAATTCTCCTGAGTTTAGAAAGCTTCAGTTTATAACTGGAACTGGAAGTCAGAGAACAAAACCAAATCAATGGTGAAAAGTATTTCAAAACTTCCGAACCTAATCATTCATCTTTCACCAATGGAGCAGGCTGAGCTGCAAATTAGGGGTGTTCAGAAGCACAAAATTATTTACAGTCAGGAACTTTAAGGTTGAGAAGACAAATAAAAAATCCAAGAAAAAAGTCACCTCTCTCTTCTGCTGATGTCAGATAAAAAGATAACTTCTCCATTTAGTAATAACATCACATACTTTATGCATGGAGAAAGAGGATGATGTGACTTTCTTGGTATTAGTATTAAACATTTTTGTTCTTTTAAATATAATGGAGACTAACTGATATAGACTTGTATATAAATCACAAACATTTATCTGAAAATATACTCTCTCAAGGTAACGGACTGAGTAACTCAGGTCTCTTAGGTATAAAATTACCAATTTAATGCAGACCAACTACAGAACACTTTTTTTTTCCCTTTCTGTGGACAAGGCACACACACATTTGCACACAAATACCACAGGTAAAAGGTTTGAATCTTTCACTTCCAATAACGAGCCAAAGCTCATAATCATTTGAGTTGTCTCATTGTAGGCTTCTGAGGCCGAGAGAGATAAAATTCCCAAAAATGTAACTTACAAACGAAAAGGAAGGGTCTTCAAAGATCAACTACCATAAACAATCCCCATAAAACCAACTAAGAAGCCTTCAAGTGCAAGTTATGGTAAACTTCATTCTGGATTCTCATGTATCTCTATTTATTTTTGCATCAAATGTATATGCTTGTTTACCAGAATCAGGTAATCGTTTTTCATTGAGCATGTGAACAGGCTTGGTTTGAAATATAAGTCAAGACTAAAGATATTATTCAGAGTTCAGCACAAAAAGGCCCCATACCATCAAGAAAGGGAATGCTGGAAAATTAATACTTCCTTACCTTACGAAAGCCCAAGGATACAGCACCGTCGTTCTCACAAGAAGCGAGTTCCTGCTCTACCTTCTCCAGGCCTTTACTAACTGCTTGCATTTCCTCAGCCAAAGACTTTAGTTGTATCTGAAGAAGCCACAGTAGCAGGCAACAAACACAATTAACTCTATTTTCAACAGCAGATCTGCTAAATGTGAAATTCAAATGATAGACAAACCTTGGAGGCTGGCTCCAAATGCTTAAGATCCTTGCTGAAATCTAGTAACTCAGGCATTTTCTCGGAGAGAATCTAACAGTAACAAGGAGACAAAAAGCTAAGATCACAAAATAGAAACCAAAGTAGATAATACACCATTACATTGGATTTATAAGAAAACCACAACCAGCCTTCATTAAATGCCATAGCAGAAAGATTAAAAAAAATTATGTGTAGCTTTCCTGCAGATAAAACTTAGTACAATCGGCCTCTTATATAAGTATATAAAAATCTTATCCTGAATGTATGGTAAGTGTGGTCTACGAGTCAATGATACCCCCTATTAACACCCAGAAACTAACTGAACAAATTCAAAATAACCATTTGGAAGACAAGTAGGCACAAAAGAATCTGCTTTCTAGAGAAGTCCTAGTAAAAAATTGTAACGACTTCACTTAAATTACACTACTAAACAATGTTTGGATCAGGATCATCACGTCCCTATGATACAGCACAATACAAACTAAACATTTAAGGTACTACAAAGGCAATAAATTGTGGGGCTAAACAACATTATCAATCATTATACACAAACAACTCAACTCCCATACCACCAATTCGCTTTAGGAATCTTAACTCTAACCTATATGATTGCCCATATAGATTTACTTTAAAATAAAGAACATCCTAATGTCATTCTTATTCTTAATTTGACACACGCATCTACAGAAGTACCCATTAAAGAATCAGGAATGATAAACACACAAATATTTAATCTACCTTGCAGAGGTAATGCATTAATGTCATTTTGTTGTTTCTTGCACGAGTATCGGAAAGCTTAAGAAGACTATCCAACTTAAATCCCACAGCAGACCCTGGATTAGAAGTTGTTCAAGTATCAATACAAGGTGAAAACCTTACAATTAAAATAAAAACCATATAAATAATACTCCTTCCGTCCCGGATTCGACTTCCCGCGGGCCCGGACACAAGTTTTAAGAGAAAAGTGAATAAAGTATGAGAGATGGTAATAAAGTAGGATATATATTTTCCATTTAAGGGATGGTATGTTGAAATTGGAACGTACCAAAATGAAATGTGGGAAGTTGAAATTGGGACGTACCAAAATGAAATGTGGGAAGTTGAATTCAGGGCGGAGGGAGTATATTAATGGAAGGTAATATAATACAGGATATAGGCCAAGTTCCTCAAGATGGATAAATACCTCGTGCAGTGCCCTGATTTAATGCATTTCCTAATGTAAGAATTGTCTGCATGATTTGACGCAATTTGAGGGATTCCTTGACCTGCCACCAATCATAAACAGAAAATATTGTTCGCAGTTTACTAAGAAGTGAAACTATCAAAAGAATATCAACAATACCTCTCTAGCAGCATCACTAATTGTGTGCAGGTTTTTTTTTAAGTCTTCAACCTACAGAATCAAAGGCTCTCAAGTAAAAGTTAATGATCAACAAAAGATGTTAGATTCATTATACTTGGGAGTATCAAGGTACATACCTGGCTCTTAAAAGTAATTGTAAAGGCGAATACTCGTAATTTGGATTCTACTCGTGGTACTTTCATTAGTTCCAGGAAAAACTGAAATATTTAGTTGCAAAGATGAGTAATAATATTAAAAGTATGCAGTTTCTTCCACTATTGAACAAAAATTCACAAAACCTGCTCGCATTTGCCAAGCATCTCTTTGTCTCCATTGTAATTCTGTAAAGAAAGCATACTTAATGAGGATGATCAATTTTAGGATTCAACATTGATTAAATTTTATGACACTAATTAAACAAAAGAAGAACAAGGCACACCTTCAGAGTCTCCATTTCTTCTTTAGTGGGGCAAAATTTTATAAGATTCTCCACTTGATCAATATCCAAAGCAGAAGAATCCAAGGCCAGGATGGCTTTCTAAAAAATGACAGCAATAAAGTATCAAGATGTTGTGGAGCACATTATCATCTGATGGGGTAATGATGTCACTAATCAATTAGATTTGGTAAGGAATGATTTTTACACCTTCTACTAAAATTCAGACAGAGCTATACATGAAGGGAATTTTCATCTGTGGCTACAAGTGACTATACCACATCATTATCGTTTAAGTAAATATTTATAATCAAATGACAAGAAAAAACTTTCCACCATGCAGCTTAGAAATATGACAAAGAAAGAAAGAAAAGGAAAAAAAAAAGAAAAAACCAGACTCATTACAGACATCAGGCGTTGTACGGTTTTCTTAATTACTTTTGGAGTAAAGAGTTGTTGAAACATCTTAGTATGTCAAAGAAATGTCACATGAGAGTTTCTCGTTTTAACATGTAACTTTCTGCCTCTTGGAGTAGAAACGAATGGCAATATAAACATGCAAAAGACCCAAGCTTTAGGAGTACGTTAACAGAAGATAAATAATTAATACTACTATATAGTATGAAATAACTGCAAATGTACCACCTCCCCCCAACTGGTAAAAAACAAAAAGAAAAGAGTACAGGTGTGGATAAAAATGAAGGACAGAACTTACAAGCATGTCTGGCAGAGGAATCTTAACTTTAGTGAGCATAATTTCGCAATTATATGCCCTACGCAAATCAACCTGTTCAGCAGACAAATGAACATCTATTGTATCATTATGATACATTGACCTTAAATATTGGAGATGTAGAAAAAGAGAGTGAAATAAAAAATCAAGCCTGAAATTGATCCTAAAATTGGAATCCATTGAACTTGCCAGAAACATCAAATATCTATTTTATCCAGAAATTGGAATAAATCTCACTCATAGACATGCATGGAGTATGTCTTTTTTATGCATTCCGCTTTAAGTAACTAGATTTACCTAACCGTTACATCGTTGCATGAATTCATGCAAGAATGTATTTATCATTGATCTGTCACAGCCATGTCATCAGGTTGAAGCAGCTATGAAGGAACTACCAAGATATTACTACAAAATATCTTATTTAACAGTTTGATGTTCAACAAGCAACCTCTAGTTTGGTAACACAACTAGATCTGGTAACACAGTTTTCTAACATGCAGACACAAAAAAAAGCTGGAAATACTAAAACAAGCAATAAGATTATAACACTTGCCAATTGAACTTTTTCTGGCTTGGGAATTTTTGAACCACGTGCACCTCCACCTTTATTGGCACCATCTGTTGCAGAAGCAACTGAAAAATAACTTGCAAGCTCTGACATATCAATTTCAGGGGCCCTGGAAACGGTTCAAGTGTAAGATAAGATGTTACATATTGCAAGATGTTATCGATAATGTAGGCGGTGCACACACACTTAAGACAGCTAATTTTAATCTCGATAAAAAGAGATACGTCCACCTTTCACATTTATTGAGGAGCTCAAATATTTCCAAATGAAACTTGAATCCAATAAGGTTTTCAAGCTAACCTACCTTGATTGACTTTCCTGCTTCAGAGAATCAGCCCATACACTGCCTTGCATTATACGTGTGACTTTTACCCAATGTAGAGGCTTAAGTGGGGCTTTCTTCAGAGGGATTGAAGTAACATTAGAACCTCTACCTTTTGCTGCTGACAATGACCTTCCTCTTCCAGCAGATTGAGGCGGAGGTGGAGGTGCATTCGATCTGTTTCCAACTGGGGGTGGAGAAGGAGGCGGTCCTGAACGAGCCCCAGGTGCAGGTGGGGGAGTTGGTGCTAAATTACGGCCTGGTGGCGGCGGAGGTGGTGCAGGAGCTGAACTATGACTTGGAGGTGGTGGAGGAACTGGTACTGAACTACGACTAGGAGGCAGAGGCGGCGGTGGAGCTGGTGCTGAACTCCGAATAGGAGGTGGTGGTGGTGGTGGTGGAGCTGGTGCTGAACCACAACTAGGAGGTGGCGGTGGTGGAGCTGGCGCTGTACTACGATTAGGAGGTGGTGGCGGTGGAGTGGGTACTGAACTGCGTCTTGAAGGTGGTGGAGGTGGTGGAGGAGGTGGTGCTGAACC
>JAYMSR010001502.1:0-10043 GCA_036897825.1 Plantago rigida
GTTTCCCAATGAACGTCAAAATCGCATTGTACATATCGATGGCCTTAACATTTTGTGCCTTCCAAACTGTGACCAGCAGTTTGCACCCAGTAATCCTAATCCCTGGAAGTGGTGGCAACCAGCTAGAAGCTAGGCTCACACCACAGTACAAGGCTACGAGCTTCTTGTGCAACCGATGGTACCCGGTGAATAAGGATCCCGACGGCTGGTTCAGGCTCTGGTTCGACCCGAGTGTGCTACTAGGACCTTTTACGAAGTGTTTCAATGAGAGGATGAAGATTTACTATGACGAAGATAAGGATGACTATTATAACGCACCTGGTGTTGAGACTCGAGTTCCTCACTTTGGTTCTACGGATGGACTTCTCTATCTTGATCCGCACCTCAAGTAAGATTTTACATTCGACCCATGTTTATGTAATTATGTTCGTCGTAGGTTCGGTAGACCATGGGGTGCTACGCTACCAATGTTTTGTGGGCCCCACAGTGAGTGAATAGTGAGGATTCTACCATGGTAGCACCCCAGGCTCTAAATTTTTCCAATCGCTTGTGGTAGGTAGCTATGTTGAAAATTGTCAAATGATCTCTCAATTTTAAATTGTGAATTTGTGAGGTGACATTTGGATTTTGGTCGCTTGTACAAACTGTGACATTGCATTTAATTTGGAACATACTTGCAGAACAATTACATCATACATGGAACCTCTAGTGAGATTACTAGAAGAAGCAGGTTACGTTGCCGGAAAAGACTTCTTCGGGGCACCGTACGATTTCAGGTATGGCCTAGCCGCACCAGGTCACCCTTCTCATGTGGGATCGAAATTCCTGAACGACCTTAAAGAGCTAGTAGAATCAGCTAGCAACTCCAATGGAGGAAAGCCCGTAATTCTTCTTTCACATAGCTTAGGAAGCTTATTTGCTCTTGAACTTCTCAACCGCAACCCAATCTCATGGTCCAACAAGTACATAAAACACCTTGTTGCGCTGTCTGCTCCATGGGGCGGAACAGTTGAACAATTAAGCACATTTGCATCAGGCAACACGTTCGGAGTTCCATTAGTCAACCCGTTGTTTGTGAGGGAAGAGCAGAGGAGTTGTTCAAGTAACTTATGGCTCATGCCTTCACCTAAAGTGTTCAATGGGACTAAACCTTTGGTTGTTACACCTAGTGCGACATACTCTAGCTCGGACATTTCACAATTTCTTCTGGATATTGGATATCCGGAAGGTGTGGGGCCTTATAAGACGCGTATTTTAACTTTGGTTGAGAGTTTGGCTGTGCCTGAGATCCCGGTTACGTGTATTTTTGGTAGCGGAGTGGAGACCGTGGAGAAGTTGGTGTATGCAACCGACGATTTTGATGAGAGGCCGGAGGTTGTGTACGGGGATGGAGATGGGACTGTGAACATGATAAGCTTGTTAGCATTGGAGTCAGAATGGGTTAATAGTAACAAGAGTAAAGCTCTTAAGGTGATCAAGATTCCTGAGGTCACGCACACTAGTATACTTAAAGATAGTGCTGCGCTCCATGAGATTATGGATGAAATTTTATTGGTTAATTCTGGACAAAGTCTTGTTCAATTGTATTGAATTGAATGATATGGATATGAGTAATGATCTAAATAAATTCCATTTAATTGTGTTTATACTCAGGGGCGGACATATGATTCGAACTTTGTTGGGACGAAATGATATATATGATGTTATTTAACGGGTTGAGAGGGACAAAAATTCTAAATTAATAAAAATATTACATATAAAATTTTTATTTTTTAAATTTTAGAGGGAACGCCCTCCTAGTTCCACCCCTGTTTTTAGCCCTATCTCCAAACCATGCGTAAAAACATATTCACTTCGTACCAAACCGGTTATCATTTGCAAGTTGGAACCTACCTTCATAGCCCACAGACAAGTTCTAGTTTTAATCATAGTTTTGTAAAGGTTTCTTGTTCCTAGTCTAGTTTCACAAGTTCAACCAAGGCTATTGTTAAATGTCATGCAAACGCAATGACATACTGCAACATAATTGTTATGAAATGCTTGATATTTTAACCTCCACCTTACTAGATGTCAAGTACATACAACCCCACCTTTAACACATACATCCCCGTATTATCTAATAATAGATATAGATGCACCACGTAGTGCAATGCATGCTCAATTGTTCAATGTAATATAACATATTTCTTAACTATTATAAACAATAGTAACCTTATTATTGTAAGACACATTGAAATACCAGCTAAATAAAAAATCTCTTGAGCTCTTTACACTTTCAGTACTTTTATTTTTCCTTTAATGATTTCACAATAATCGATTTCTGTAAGTTTTTCCAAAAGCGTGTTCAGAGGTAAATAGCTCACAGTTGAGTGGTATTTGTGCAAATCTTTATTCAAGCTCTGCTCCATGCCCAAAAGATGCCACCCAATTCGCCAAGGGGCCTCCTGTAAATTTTTTTGAACCATACAATACCCGCCCGTTGGAAACCTAAAATTTTCAAATCTTCTCTCCAAACAGGAAACACAAAAAAATAAACTTGGAATTGCTTCAATGGAGAAGATCTGCGTGGCTGTTAGAGTAAGACCTTCGTCGAATGAAGAATCTGTCAATGGATTCCGCTGGAAGGTTGACACTAATCGCATCTCTCTCCACAGATCGGATGATACTCCCATTTCAGGACTTGCATTTGCTTTCGGTGAGCTCAAGTCGCGAACCTTTCGATTACACATCAATTAATTGCTTCAGTTTTTTCTTTCAACTGTTTTGTTTTTTCTGCAGATCATGTATTTGATCAAGGTTGCAGTAATGCTACGGTTTATGAACTTCTCACCAGGGACATTATCCATGCTGCAGTAGAGGGGTTTAATGGTACTGAATCGAGCTCTCATTGCTTACTGAAGTTGTTCAACTACTTATCCTTTTGAATGCGCATTTGTTTTCCAGTTCTAGTGTAGCTTTTGAGGTGTTTGTGCACATTATTGATCAAATGTTTGTTTCCGCCTTTCCGGTTCCTGTTTTTGACTATTAGGCAATGCTGTATTTTGCTTTGGCAAATAAATATTAAGTTTATAAAATAGAAATGCAAGTAATTTTAGTTTACTGGACCTGGAGTGAGCAAGCATATTGAAATTTCATCCACGTTGCACATTGTAGACTGTAGAGAGTAGAGACCGCATGAATGTATAGGAACTACTTTCAATCATGAACCTTAGTAATTCTATGCAGCTAGCTTCTTTGTATATCCTATACTATTATAATGGTCCTTGAACTCTTTGAGTTTGATTTGATATGGTTCTATCTTATTCTATTTATCTTTCTTTGTGAATTTATATGCCATTACTAAAAATGGTCCCTCCTGTAACAGCTCACGAATCTATGTTATTTTATACTGAAATACCGAACATAGAATTTGCAGTAAGTTTTCAATTGGTTATTAACTAAAAATATCATTGTAGGAACTGCATTTGCCTATGGGCAAACAAGCAGTGGGAAGACATATACCATGAATGGTTCAGAAAATGATCCTGGTGTCATTCATAGGGCCGTCAAAGATATTTTTGATAAAATTGAGACGGTAATAAGATTTTATTGTTGAGTTATGAGCCACACATATAATATATGTATTAGGCCATTGATCTAAATTTCTTCCGTTTTTGAGTTTCAGACAACTGATAGGGAGTTTCTGATTCGAGTTTCTTACATGGAAATTTATAATGAAGACATCAACGACCTTTTAACTGTGGATAACCAGAAACTTCCTATTCATGAGAGCTTGGAGGTAATCTGCCGACAAGTTTATGTTGTATTGTTGCAGATTTCTTCTCCTATACATGAACATTGATAGTTCTTTTTCGCTAGCGTGGCGTATTTGTTGCAGGCCTGAGGGAGGAAATTGTAAATAGTACTGATCAAGTTCTTAACCTTATTCAACTTGGAGAAGGTTTGACCTGCGTCAGAACTCAATGGATTTAACTTGCACGCAATTAGTTATTTATTTATTTAATAATCATACGCATATCTGTTTATGCAGCCAATAGACATTTCGGTGAGACTAACATGAATTCTCGCAGTAGCAGGTCTCACACTGTCTTTAGGATGGTAAGCTCTTGAATACAGAAGTGCCATTTTTGGGAATGTTATCACTATTTATCATTTCAGCGAATAGTTTACACCCCTACCCAGTATTTCTTATTATCTTAGTATTTGTTCATGTGCAGGTTATTGAGAGCAAGCAAAAGGAGTTAAATTCAAGCCCAGAAGATGCTATACGTGTTTCTGTCTTGGTTTGTACTCAAGACATTGAAAATTGTAGTTACATTTTCTTGAGTTTTTAAATTTGATGAACTACAGCTTTCATATTTTTTACCTAATCATTTTCCTTTTTTTTCCATGTAAATAGAACTTAGTTGACTTGGCTGGATCTGAAAGGATTGCTAAAACTGGAGCTGGGGGTGTTCGCTTGAAGGAGGGGAAACACATTAATAAGAGTTTAATGGTTCTTGGTAATGTGATTAACAAACTGAGTGAAGGTGGAAAACAAAGGTAGCTTGTAGTTACAAAAATTCCAACTCTTTATGCATAATTCTAGAGGCTTATGACTCTTCATAATCCTTTTTCAGGGCTCACATTCCATATCGTGACAGCAAGCTTACTCGCATACTTCAGCCTGCACTTGGTGGTAATGCAAAAACGTCAATAATTTGCACTGTTGCACCGGAGGAGGTACTTAGTTAGATGCTAATTGTTTTAACATCTACTCTCACCTACTAAATATCAAGTTTAATGTGGGAACTGCCATGAACATACAGGATCACATTGAAGAATCAAAAGGAACTCTTCAGTTTGCCAGCAGAGCAAAAAAGATTACCAATTGTGTCCAAGTAAATGAGGTATGCTTACTTGTGCAAACAATGAAATCTTTTGGTAAAGAGAAGATTATCTTGTATGTCCTTTCCTGTTTCTTAAATGATCCTCAAGAAAACATGGGTTGATAGTAATCTTGCCGTGAAGCTTTACTTTTTGTAAACATACTTGCATTTGTCCCTGGGTTGTATGATGCATTTCATTAATATTTCTTTGGTTAAAGTTGCATGGTTTTGTTTATTTGCGCTTGTATTGTCACAACCAATGTAATTATTGTTGATGAAATAGCTTGAAGCCAACATGTCTCTGTAAAGGATATGCTGTGAATGGGTTGCCTGATGCTTGGATTGATTGATTGTACCTGAAAGAGAAGGGTTAATTGTCAATTGGAAAGTTGGAAGGAAAAAAAGGCACTCTGCAGGAAGAAGTCAGTTTTAAATCTGGAAGATTCTTGGAGATAAATGTTTTCATCTTCGCAAAGCAAAATTAATCTCATTTTAATGTGTGAACCAAAATTGTGATTCTTTTCATTTACCACGTATTTTACCACCTGTAGCACTAGCATGTTTTACCCTGCAAGTTTCTTGCCCTTTATGTAGTTGCCACCCGATGGATATTGTTGCTTGCATGCACAATAGATGTTCTCTAGCCGGAACGTGTATCTTTTATTTTTGTCGTTGAATTATGAACCCCCTTCCTTTGTGCTCCATCACTGGCACAGAGAAACTGCAGCGAGAATACAATGCAGAAAGTTCTTGTTTGGCTTTTTTTTTTAATTTCCTCTTCCAGTGTGACAGCATGTGCATAACTAATCTTTATTCTTAAGATATCATTTGAATCTGATAGCAAAACATATCTACTTGACGAGTTTCAGATACTAACAGATGCTGCCTTGTTAAAGAGACAAAAACTAGAAATTGAGCAATTACGGAAGAAACTTCAGGTAACATCATTTTGTTTTATAACATGGTGAAATGTTCGTCATCTTAATTAAACTATTTTATCAGGGCTCTCATGCAGAAGTGCTAGAACAAGAAATCTTAAAATTGAGGAATGACATGCTAAAGGTAGCTCTTTGTTGTTGATTTCTTTGTCCGGTCTTATGCATTCTAATGTCTTCTAATCCACTTATAATTTTTTTGTCATTAGTATGAGTTGGATAGAGAGAAACTTGCTACAGAACTTGAGGAGGAAAGGAGATCACAGAAAGAGCGTGAGCAGTGGATTAGGGAGCAGCAAATGAAAATTGACAATCTCAACAAAGTAGTCACTGTTTCAGATTCCGATGGCTCTTCAGAGGTAAAATCGTGCATGACGTCCTCAATTTCATCCTACGTGGCATCTTCCCTGCTTTTGCTGTTCTTTCTGGACACTGATACCATGCACCTGAAATATGTGGTCTATTCTTCAGACAGTTGGAAATTCTCCCTGGATGAGATATTTCCTGCTCCTTTTACCCTCTAATAGATAAAATGATTCAACTAGCACTAAATAGCAGGAGCCCAGAATGTAATTTTGTTTACACTGAGTGAATGCTTAGGTAGTATGTGATTGTTTAAGATGGTTTTTTTAGGATGCTTAACCAAATTTGAGTCTCTGGCCGGACGTATGAGCATAAGAACCTGCTGGTATTTTTAACAACCAATACAATGTTTTATGGAGTTGGTAGCAATTTGAACATTTAAAGTTCCCAATTAGTTCCAGAAATCAGATCTCGAGCAAATATGTGTAGATATAGCATACCTATAGTTCTGTATTTGGCTTTTCTTGTGTCTGAGTCGGAATCCTTTTGTTTTAAGTTCACTATCGGACATAGGAGTGGCTTACAATTTCTTTGTTATTGAGTTTGTGTTAACAGAGAGTCATGGGCTGTGAGTGAAACCAGTCAAATTGAGAAAGAACGTTATGTTCTGTCCCATAATTTATACCTTGGTTGAAATTTCAAATGCACTGGTGGCAGGATTGGGTCAAAGAATGTCTAGATGGAAGCATTACTAGAAACAGGATGTGCAGAGAAGATTCTTTCACTACACCATGTTTCAAAGCAGCTTCCAATGTTTTTGTCGCTAAGCGATCAGAATACTTGACACAAGAGTGTAGCCCACTTCCAGATGCATTTTGTGATTTTGCTGATGAAGATACATGGACGAAAATGAATAGAGGTTATATAGCCGACCTGGATGCATTTCTTATGACTCCTGCACCAAAAGTCCAATCATCTACCTGTGAGGTAATAGTGCAATTTAAGCTTCCACATACCATTAGTTTGTACTTTCATACCTCACACTGAAAGTTATAACCTCACACTGAAAGTTATAATCATTTTTACTCTTCCTTTTTCACAAATAATTTAATTTTTTATATGTTTTTATTTATGTAATTTTGTTACTTTTTTAAAGGAATCTATTTCATAAGAATAATCTGGCCATCATGCTTAATCAGGATTCAGGACAGACGAGTTACAGTCTTCTTCTCACACTTTATCTGTGAGTTAGCAATCGAGAAATGCTTGTGAAATCAACTTTAACCGCAACTATATCCATTTTAGTCTTAATGTATAAGTTTACAAAACTATTGATTTTCAGGGTATTCATGTGTTGTAGAGAGAATCTGATGAGCTTGGTAAAATGCCTGTCTCTTGGTCTGTAGACCATATTTTTGAGTAAATATTTTGGTTTCGTCAAGATTCTTAAATTTGGTCAGAGTATTCAAGCAAAGTTCTACAGTTCTGAGTTCTCTACAAGAAGTCAAGAAGTCTTAAGCAAATCTCAAGTCATGTAGACTATAGTGCTCTAACATGAGGTGTATTGCAGGATTACACAATGAATGAAGACAATCAAGAGACACAAAATCTTCGTAGGCAGCTTAAACAGGTCATAGAGGAAAGAGATGAACTCAAGGTCAGTATCTTTTAAAACATAAAGGAAGCACGATTCAGTTTATGCTATTAAAATTCTATATTCCTTGTTTCTCAGATGAAGTATATGGAACAAATGTCATTCAATAATGAACTCACTCGTGAAATATCTGAACTCCAAGAAGAGGTGTTACGAATCCGAGAACTTCCTCAAACTCTGTTCACAGCAGTGACAAATTGCAAAGATACTTACAGCGATTTGATTTCTGGTCTAGAGGTGATGCCTATAGTATTATTTTTTTGTAATCACTGTGAGTTGTGTATTGATCAATGAAAGTTCAAATATTAACTCCCATCGTTCTTTGCATACCAGAACATTATACCTGATAGGGCATCTGGATCTGCCCAAATATTCTCTACAGCCAGTGAATTGGGTACTTGTCTTTTCTCCACATTAGAATCTCATCTATCAAATACTATGGATGGCAAGAGAGCAACCTCTGTAAATGAATATCCGATCCAGGAGCAATGCAATATGCTTAGTGAGAGACTGAGAAGCACAATTTCGTCTTTGCTGTTATTAGATTCTCCAACTCCAGAGGATGAACTTAAGGAGGATCGGCATGGGAGCAGCAATGTTGAGGTAGCTGCTCTATCATGTAAATCAAGATATCATTTGCTATTCTTTTTGTTTTTTTCCATCCTTGCAATTGGAATATCTATCTTCTGTTCCAATTATGCCATCTAAAGATTTTTCTGTTCGTCAATTGGTACATTACGTGATTAACCTGAAGTTCTGTGGTTGTTTGCCACCTTCTTGGTTGCAAGGTGTGCATGTATAAATGAGTTTGGATCTAAATCGAGCATTTTTGTTGTTCGTTTGAGTGCCTTTTCTTTTCCTCGCCTTGAACTGAATTAAGTCTCAGATGGCCTAACTACGCTATGATATACACAAAATGTGTCCAGTTCACAAATTCTGTTTGTAGAATTCCAACGTAAAGAAAGTTGAGGTTGTTAAGTGGTGAGTAAAGAACATAAAAATGTTCTACTAAATCCCAGTCAGATGACACATTCATAACCCTGAGATCATATACTGTGCCTACATTAAAGTATATGCGTTGTAAATAAGGAATGTATAGCTACTTACGTATGAAGTTAAGTTCAGTTGAGTAGAATACTTTTGCTTGAGTTTTCTCCATGCAAAACTTTCATAGTAATCTGGTTCCGTTTTGCTCAGTACATTATTAAGAATAAATGTTCTGTTCTATTGATGGTTATCTCAGTAACAAAAGGTTTAAGACGTATAGTTCGACTCCTCTTGTACTGTGCACAACGGTTGCCTAGCCCTCATAGTCCTATTAGCAGACACCCAGTTTTAGGCTTCCTTCCCTTGCACATTCTAGTCATTGTGTCAATTAGTTTCTCTACCTTGCACATTTGTGCTGCTTAATTTACATGACACTTTTTATATATGATAAAGGGTACTCTGGGACAACAAATTGTTCGTTGGAAGAAGTCAATGGAAGATGAAGTGCAAACAGTAAGACAGAAGTACAATGACCTGGAGAAAGTGTTGCATGCAACTAACCAGATTCTTGAGGCTTCAGAAGCAAAGTATCATAGCCTCGAGAGGGAGTTCCATCTTCTAAAAGAAGATAGAGATGCACTTCATCAAAGAGTCTCCAGTTCATCTGAAATGCTTGAACTTGTCACTGGACAAAAGGAGCAGGTTTTGAAGGAGCTAAATACTGAAGTCCGGAAGAGGAAAAACTTTGCAGAGGAGATCAAGAAATTTAGTAATGCGTTTGCAGGTCGACAGAGATCTATTATGTCTTCCCATAGTGACTTCAAATTGATATATGAGACTTTAAAAGCAGAGCATCCTACTTCATTATCCAAGTCTCATGGGTCTTGAAGATAACTGCTGTTCCGTTCATTCCAGCCAGATAAGTACCGATGACTAGTATATGTGTCAATGGACTTGCTGAAAATTGAGACTTGTTAGCTGTAGTTTGCTGCAATTGCACTTGTTGATTGAAAGATACTTCAGTTGTGTAGTTGGTAATTGTTACTTTCTTATCAGGCAAGCACTTGTATGATCCAACGGATCTGTCCAAATAGTTAGAATGTCATATTATGTAGAAAAACTGTCCGCTCTATTTGAATCAGTATAACTTATTGACTAGTATCTTCGTCTGAAAACGATATTAGCAGTTTAGCACTGCTCTTTGTAAGCTCGATTGGTCCAGGCCATGACCACTGAAGTTACTGTTCCTCATGCTGCTGGCTATGTAGTACCGTTGGTCTATTTTTAACTTAGTGG
>JAYMSR010001503.1:0-10041 GCA_036897825.1 Plantago rigida
ATTGCAGAAAAGCGTGAGTGAAGAGTGATGTGCATTTAATGTTAGTGGGCCATAAAACTTCGATCATTTTCGAATTATAAAACTTCGTAGCATTTTGGGTCAAATCGGTCAATTGTTATTCGAATTTGTATCTTACAATACGCCAATTTAAAAATTCACATTTCGTTACAAATGTTTTATTGTATCTACATATCTTGAATTGACTTCAATCTTTTATTCCTCCTCAAAATCGTCTTCGCCTTATGGAGAAGGTGTGTGCAACTACAACTCTGTTGGGCATCTAGCCGAGGCACAACAGAGTTGCAACTGAAGTTACAGAGCCCAGGCGCTGGCCAAAACCATTTTCCTTTTTTTCAATAAAAACTGCTTCTTTTTTTCTTTCTTTTCACTTGGTTTTCTTTTATTTATTTTTTGTTTTTTTTCAATTTTATTTTATTTTCAAGTAATATAATTTTTTTCAATATGTAACAATAGAAACACACTTGTATACAAAACATTACTTGTAATTTTAAAATACAGATTATTTGAAATTGTAATTTTTAATTTCAAGTATAGTAATTTTCAATTACAGCTATTGTATTTCAATTTCAAGTATTGTACTCCCCCGTCCCGGGTTAAACTTTTTGCGGGTCCGGACACAAGTTTTGAGAGAATAGTGACTAAAGTGGTATAGATGGTGATAAAGTAAGAAAGATTGTGAATAAAATAGGATGGATGGTGATAAATTAAGAAAGATTGTGAATAAAGTATGAGATACATTTAGGGCTGAGCATCGGTCCAGAACCAGACCGACCCGATCTGGACTGAGGATCGAATTTTAATATTTTCCTGGACCGAGGACATGTACATGCAGACCGGGGACCGGACCGGACCGAAACCGTCGGTCCTCGGTCCAGACCGAATTTTTATTAAAAAAAAAAACCCAAATCTTCGGCAGGTTCTTACCCAAACCTAATTGAAAAAAAAATTTAAACTCAAACATGGGAATTCACCCAGAAAACTGTAACTAATCCAATTCCCACGAATGAGAAAAAGAAAGAAGAAAATCTCCAATTAATTCCATTCAATATCAATTAGCAAAAACGGAGGGGATGAGAACTGCAATACAAATAGTGATGCCCGATAAAGGAGGAGGCAGCAGGCGGAAGCAAGCGGAAGGAGGAGACAGCAGGCGGAAGCGACGGAGACAGCAGGCGGAAGGAGGCAGAAGCGGCGGCAGCAAGGAGGCGGCAACAGGAGGAGGCGGCGGGAGGAGGAGCCGGCAGCAAGGAGGAGGAGGCAGCAAGGAAGTGAGGAAGCACTCTACTTTCAATCGGCAAGAGGCGGTGGCAGGAGGCGGAAGGAGGAGCCGGCGACCGGCAGTAAGGAGGAGAAGTGGGTGTGAATTGTGAATTTGTGATTGTGTTGTGTTTGTGTGAATTGTGAAATTGGCAGAAGCCCTAAATGTATACATTGTGATGTTTAAATTACTTCATTGCCCTCCAAATCGGTCAGAGATCGAAAATCGTCGGTTTTAGACCGAACCGGACCGAAAACCGAATTTTGAAAATTATGAGGACCGAGGATAAAACAAATAGGACCGAGGACCGAAATTTCAGTCCGGTCCGGTCCGGTCCAAATGTTGCTCACCCCTACGTGTGACTTAGGTGAGCAAAATACCTTAACAAGTAGACATATAGATTGCTGAAAGTAAATTGTCGTAATTAAATATACAAGTTTATAATGGTAACTGAAAGTGATACAGTCCTTGAACTAATCCAATTTTCATGCTTTCTCAAGACATGAATTTGATTTTGACATAAAATTAAGTTTCATTACAAAATTCTATCCTTAACTGAATTTCGTTCTACCCAAAGTTCCTCATCTTACATCATTATAGTGACTTCAATTCATTAAGTGGTTATTTCTTGATCATTATTGCTCTCTGTCAATGTTTTTTTATCAAATAAAGCATGATGAATCATCCATCTAGAAAAGAAGTTGGACTAATGACAAATAAACATAACTCCAAGGACTTGACATAATATGGTATGGTTAGTTAAAAGATTATACATTTGAAATAAAACTAATCCTCAGCATCCAGCTACAGGTAAGTATTTATATATATTATTCAAGTCCACTCAGCTTCCAAATAATTGACTCACCTTCATCAATCAATCATCATGAGAAGCAGTCCATGTCAATCGGCTGCAATTCATAGCACTGTGCACACCTACATTTTTGGCTCTTTACATATAATTAATCCCACTCACCACTCTTCACTCCATTCATCATCGCAAGGAAACAAAAATGGCAGCTGAATTCTCCACAGCAGTCGAGCTCGGCCTCAAACTCTCAAAACGAATCTACTACGGTAGGGAAAACACTCCGCCGAGCATTCAGTCAATGACGACGGCAGAGAGCTTCCTACCGACGGCTGTGATGGTGTACGCGGAGATAAACGACCCGATTATAGTGGATAATCCAGACGTTGCCAGCTACCAGCCGTACGTTCACGGCCTCTGCGATCCGCCGGCGTTGATTCCGCTGCAGATGCACGGAGTGGTGATGGAGGTTGACTGTCAATTGGACACGGCGTTTGTCACCGTTAGCGGCGCGTGGCGCGTGCACTGTGTCACCACCAATCGGAGCTGTTATTGTCGTCTTGCTGTGCCCATTGGTGAACAGGTATTATCCTATAACTTTTTGTCGTCTAACAGTCAACGATTTATGTGAAGCGAATAAGCAATGTTATTTTGATCGAAAAATCATTAATTTCTAATTTCAGTTCATTTATGCTCAGTTGTTTTATATACTAAGGTAAGGTTCCATTGAGTTCAGATTTGTTCAGATTCAGAAGAGAACAGAGCCTAAACGCTTTAAATTTACTGTTTTGAGTCTTTTGACTTTGTTTTAGCTCATCCTTGCACTGTTTGCTGAAAATTAAAGGATTTTTCATCACAATTGTTCACATACATAGATTAAAATCTCGGTGTCGGTGTATGTTTCGGTTTCTTAAAAAAAAGAGAAGTTTCGGAACTTTTCGTAGACTATTCAGCCTGAGATGTTGCGTTTTAATTGGAATGAAGTGAGTTCATTTTCTGGCCTTTTGGATCATATATGAGTTAATATTTTTACAGGGAAATTTCAATTTTCTAGTAGAAATCAAATTACAATATTACAACAATATCAAACTACTAAGTACGTTTTAGTTTTTACTAATAATAGGAAGACAGTAGCTGTAGGACGAAAGATCCTCCATTTGCATCTCTTTTTTTTAAAGTGGTTTAAATGTAGCGGGACAAACAACGAATCTTTGAGATGTCATCTCATTAAATTCCTTTCCACTTTCTGTCTGTTATAGCAATGTGCATCAGTGGAAGCTAATTTCTGCTTTATGTTATGATATTATATGAATTTACTGAAAATCTACTTAATTGCAGATGCTCAAGATTTCAGTGCATATTTATTACATTTTCACTTTCTATTGATCATTAATTCGCTTTTAGGGTTCAATTCTAGGTGTTGAAGTTCAAAGCTCTTCAAACTCATATTGTACGGAGTTGATTGCATCGGACACTACTGAAGATGCAGAAGAATTAGCTGCTAGTAAAGATGGAATCTTGATAAAAGGCCAGATATACACGCTTAAAATTCCCAAGGTAACTTCATTTTGGAAACGTTAAGTTAGCCTAAATTTGAGGATTACTTCTTCCTTCCATAATGTAACTTTGTTTTTGCTTTCAGGTTTACGGTGGAACCAATCTATCAATCAAAGTCCGTTGGTCCCAGAAGTTGCTATATCAAGATGGACAATTTCATCTTGATGTACCTTTCACTTTTCCTTCATACGTTTTTCCAGTGATGAAAAAACTAGCTGATAAGGAAAAGATTGTAGTAAATGTGAATTCAGGTACTGGGGCAGAAGCCTTGTACCAAAGTGATAGTCATCCTCTGAAGGTACCGCCAACTTATTGTACCAAAATTCTTCATATGCTGTCCTAATTTTCCTTTATCTTGGGCAAATTATTTTTCTTTTTGATAGAGAATAATGGAAGGCCAAGGAAAAGTACGATTTTCTTATGAAAGAGAAGGTTCAACATGGTCCATGAATGACTTCAGATTCGCTTACAGTGTAAGGCCGAACAACAGAGCCCTTCCCTTCCCTGTACATTTTATCTCATTTCGACACCAACCAACAGGTTCCTGGATCGTGGTTGGAAATGATTACTTGATCAGATTCAGTCTTTATAGGGACAGAACCGAACCGAACCTAGCTTTCTTGGTAGATAGTTCAATTTCATTGACGTATAGCGCTCTGGTTTACTATTCAGGTTTCTTCTAGTGATATTGTTGGCGGTCTGCTGTCTCAATCTCCTTCTCTGCACGACTATGATCAGAGAGACATGTTTTGCTTTTATCTATACCCAGGACAAATGATAAGCAAAAAGGTCAGTGAAGAGTTGGATCTTTCTCATTTCTCTGTAAATAAACGTTTCAATGCTTTTTATATTTGTGGTTTTCGCATAACTAATATCATTGAGTTCTTGATTTCAATTCTAAATTTCAATCATGATGCCTCCGGAAAAAAGAAGGATCCACCGTCAGTATTACTCTTGTTAGTTGCATTACTGAAGGTTATATATGGAAGTTCAAAGAAACGCAAACAAGTTCATATGATTCCAATTTCAATCAATACAAATTCTCAAAAACATTAACTATATTTTTCTATGTACTGAAGCATTTGGTGACGGGAAATAAAATCTTCTGATGAAATGTTCATCAGTACCTAATTTTACTACGTACCTGGAAGTTTAAAGAGTTGATGCCTTTTGATTTAATCAGTTTAGCTATCTGGGTATATGGTCTTCTTTTGTCATATGTTTTCTTTTCATCAGGTGGATCTCATGCCGTGTTGTAATCCTCATTTTTGGTTTCTTTTTCAGGTTTTTAGGAAGGAGGTGGTATTTTTAGTGGACATAAGTGCAAGCATGAAGGGAAGTCCTCTTGAGAATGTTAAAACTGCACTCTTAGCAGCACTCTTAAAGCTCAGTCCCGTAGATCGTTTCAACATTATAGCTTTTAATGAAAGTTCTTCATTGTTTTCACCGTCCTGGTCACTGGCGACTAAGGAGATGGTTGAGAAAGCTTCGGAATGGATTAGGATTAATTTGGTAGCCAAGGGTGACACAAATATATCCGCCTCACTTGATCAGGTAACATATAGCAGACGATGCTTGAACGTGATGGATGCTTCTGTTTATGGCTCTTATTCCTTTGCAAAATAAATTACAACATCTGTCTGAAAAATGCTGATTGATTGCATGCAATCCTTTGTTTTCTAGTTTCTCTTTGATTATTGCAGGGTAAATTGCAAACTGGTCCTCTAAGTCGAAGTCCTTTGCATTCTTGGTCCTACCATTTTCTTTCTTTTTTTTTTTTTGCAAAAAAGTTCAGGACTGTGTATAGCTCTGTATTTATATGTTTTGGCCTACATTTACAAAATAAACCCCATAGTTTCAAATTTTCATAAATACCCCCCAAAAAAAATAATTATTTAACTTTCATACCATCTTCTTCCACCACCACCACTTTCGTACCATCTTCTGCCACCCACCTCCTTCCACCACCTCCACCTCCATCCATCGCCAACCACCTCCATCACCCCCTTTTCCAAAGCCCAATTGAGCTCCAAACTGGATTTGATTTGGAGCTGAAATCGGTGTAAATTCGGAGATTCAACAGCTCCGATCTGGATTCTGGAGCTGTAAAAGTTTCTTTTCTTTTTTAATAATTTTTTTCCTAAATGTTTTTTGGGTATATTTCGAAAGATAAATTTATTTAGGGTTTATTCTATAATAATATTTGGGGTTATTTTGAAAATTAAATAAAGTTATGTGTGTTATTTTAAATTATTTTATGGTAATTTGTGAAAATAAAACATTTGGGTCAACCAAATGTGTAGTAAAATGAGGACCAAAAATGCTAACAGAATTGCTCCGCGTTGGTCCTCTTTGGATGTATTTTGGCTCTATGGAAACTGTAGGGACCAAAAATGTAGAGGACCCTGACTTATAGGACCAATTTTGCAATTTAACCGATATCGCAGTAGAGTGAGACCTATCGATAAAATATTCATGATGCAAAGAAGCACTAGAGCTTTACTTATGTATTGATTTGATTTAAATATCTGTTGATTCAATAGGAATTTTATCATTTACATGTTCATACCTGTAGAGTTTGGTAGCAGGTACCCGCATCACAGAGTTTTTTTTCTTTCTTTACTGTCTGTATCCTGTAACGCCTATAACCTCTGATTATTTCTGGTTATGTTAGGCAATTAACATGGTCTCAAAAGGAAGTGATTTACTACCTATAATATTCCTAATTACGGATGGAGCTGTTGAAAACGAAAAAGACATTTGCGATTCCATGAAGGACCATCTAATGAAGGGAGGATCAACTAGTGCACGAATTTGCACGTTTGGCATAGGTGAGTTGGCTTCCCTCTTTTACTCAGTTCTCCTCAGTATTATTCTTTACACTTTGTATTGCTATGCCGATTTTTTCTGCATGGAGGTTGACAATTGACGTTAAGTCCGCCTTTTTCAGGTTCATACTGCAATCATTACTTCTTGCAAATGCTTGCACAAATCGGGAGAGGTCACTATGATGCTGCATTTGATGTAGGTCAGCTCCAATACTGTCTGGAGATGCTTAATTTATTTTCTTAGTATTCCAAATTATGCAATCATTCTGTTTGACACCAAGTCTTTGATGTGGTTATGAATGGGGCTTTTTAATTATTTGACATTTCATCCCAGCATGGTCAATAAGCTAATGAGCTGGACACTAAGGTTTTGTTCTCTTCGTCTGAACAGATTTAATCTGAACTGAATGGAGAACGGAACTGAACTAAACTGAACTGAATTGTAGTATAAAAAACAACTAAGCAGAACTGGACTAAATGAATCTGAATTGAACTGAAATTAAATTAATAAGTTTTCAGATGAAGAAAACAGAGCCTAACTAGTAACTACATGAATATGATGCTTTGTCTTTCTTTCATATTACCATGTGAGTCCGCTCTTGTTTATGAATAAAGCTATCCTTTTTTCAGCCAGTCATAAATTATGTATGGAATTTTGAATTGATTGGATGGTGTTCGAGCCAAGCCGTGGTTAACGAAACATGAAATGATCAGTTCTTATCAATAATCGGCACAATAACTATATTTTGTTACACCAACCATGAAAAGATAAAAGTAAATAAAATAAAATGACGACGGCGTGCTAAATTTGACCATAGAACCTTATTTATCAACTATACAGTAAAACAAAATTTCACCTAGTACAGTGATTTTGAGCCTTAGATTTATATTTAGTTGTAGGAAAAAGAATATGAAATCTGTTTGTATTGGTCGCATTTGATGGTATTTTGTGGAGTAGGTACTTTTTGTAGCATAAAAATTATTGTGTTGTGGAGTATACTTTTTGTAGCATAAAATTATTGTTTGTAAATTTCGTAAACTTATGTCAATTTACACTTGGCTCAGATTCAATTAACTTGCGGTTGGAAGGATTTCTTAATTGTGCATCATCAGTCATACTGGCAGATATTACCATCGACGCTTTAATGCACCTTGATTCAGTAGAGGTGAGAATTATATAAAAGGCGGCAAAGGTTATATTTTGACTATCATCAGGAGAAAACAGAACTCTCTTTTTTTGTTGCTCTTCTTGATGAGAAAACAAAACTTATTAACAATTCATTTGAGAACTATATTGAACAGACAATACTTCCTTGGATTATGCATCTTGGCTTAATATCTCCATAATATGTTCATCTGCCACCTGAGTAATAGAATCTGAAACTTTCCATCTACGTTCTTCCCTGCAGTTTTATCCATACCGAATTCCAGACCTGTTGTCTGGATGTCCCCTATTTATATCAGGAAGATATAGTGGAAAGCTTCCGGACAATGTTGAAGTTAGTGGCACCTTAGCAGACTTGAGTAAGTTTGTGCTGAGTGCCAAAGTACAAAGAGCAAAAGATATCCCTATTGACCGAGTAAGTATGATTTTCGTAACCAAATTAAACTAAAACTGGAGAGTTTTGCAAAAGTTCACAAGTTTCGTTCCATTAATAAGCTACACTTGTAGCACTTGAGAACTCTTGGCAGACGCTAAAGTATAATTGTACCTACTACTTCAACTTTCATGATGGCGAATAACAAAACACAGATGCTATACAATTTATCGGAAACTACTTCTGCATACATCTTACCTTTGTTTTGTGAAACCAGGTTTTTGCGAGGAGGCAAATTTTCGCACTTACAGCGAACGCATGGTTTTCTGGGAGAAAACTACTTGAGGAAAAGGTTTGGTGTCACTTTCTCATTTTGTTCATTATGTTAATGAGTTATAATTTATAAATGTGCTTGCGCCTATTTCGTGGACTATTTTCTCAATTCCTTTATGTTTGGATCTCTCAAAACTTTATAAGTTCTAAATTTGGGTACAATAAATGCAAATTCATTGTATAATCTTTGAAGGAAAACAAGCTCCCTGCACTGCATATACAACTAGTATATGAGCTTCTAAGTGGCATTTTCCCTACAATGTGGCTGAATCTGGTCATCAGCTCATTATATCGTTTTGAAAATAATCAACTACTATATTCATCTTCAGTTTGGGACTCACTATTATGATTTAATAATCGAAATAATTCTCTATGTGCAGGCTACGAAGTTGAGCCTCCATACAGGGATGCCTTCTGAATATACCAGAATGGTTTTAGTCGAGACTGACAAAATTAAGTCTACCTCCAAGTCAAAAACAATAGGAAAGGTAACTTTTGTTGTTCGCTTGAAACAAAACTAGCTCACCATTTCTGATTAGTTTTTTTGACATTCGGCTATTCATTTTCTTTCATGAAGCAGAAACTGCAAGTATATCAAATTAGTTCTCTATTTACTGTTGACTGATTGGCACATATCATAGATCATTCATGCTACATCTCTATCTTATGTACCCTGGTTATTGCTCTTGCATTTCGCAATTTGATTTTACTTCAAATGTTGGATCTGCAGAAAACGGTTTCTGATGCAAAAGAGCAGAACATAATGTTCCTGCGAAGTCTGGGCCTTGGGTTTGGTGACGTTCAGGCTACTGCTGAAAACCGACCTCCTGAACATGCTGAGCCGAAGTTATATGGAACCTCAGACAAGATTTTTGAGGCTGCTGCAGATTTTTGTGGCAAGTGTCTGGACCGTATTTGCTGCATGTGTTTCATACAGTGCTGTAGCAAGGTTAACGACCAATGTGCCGTTGTTCTGGCTCAGCTCTGTGCCGCACTTGCATGTTTCGAGTGCATTAATGTCTGCTGTGACATATGTAGTTGTGACTTTTGAGTAAGTATCAGTTTCTCATTGTGATTACAAGTGTATTATTATCGTGTAGGAATTACATGACCCTGGTCATGTAATGGTGAACTTCATGTACTGTATATATGAATGTAACTGTAACCTTTTTCATCTGTGGGATGGAATATAAATAAAATAGATGGTCCTGCACCTGAGATTTGTCATCATCCAACTTAAACAACTCATACCGAACTATTTACAGAAGGCTAGTTTCTTTTGATACGATTTTTTATTCGTATATGTAATCCAAATACGAAGTTGTAAACGGCTAAGAATATTTATTTGTACGTGTAATCCAATGCGAAGTTATTGTATATGTAATGCAATATGATTTGATCCCTAAAGTTGCAAGAGTACTTAAGGTAAGAGAACTTAAGGTAGTTGAGAACGTTACTCATAATAACAAGGTGTATATTTCTTTTTAAGATTCATCCGTAAGAATTTTAAAGTTAAAATGTGTTTGTTGTTTGTTCTGTAGCAATCTTAGTATGGGTGATCAATTGAGAACTCTTGTTGTGTGCAGTAAATGTAATGTGTTGGTACAGCAGGACCAACATATCACTGCGAAAACAGTCTATGAGTAATTGCACTGACCAAAAGGGTTGGGTCCATGGGTAATCGCATTGACCAAAAGGGTT
>JAYMSR010001504.1:0-10040 GCA_036897825.1 Plantago rigida
CAATATTTCGTTAAATTTATAAGATTTTTTGAAGTTAAAAGCATTTTAATCAATTTATAAAATTTTTTTGTTACGATTAAGTAAAAATGTGTTCTTTTAGCATAGATGGAATCTTCCACTGAATCAATCACTCACACCCAGCGACCAACAATGGAGTTCTCACCTAGGTCATGGCGTTCTCGAAAGCCACCACCACCGAAGAATTCCGACCTCTACTCCACCTTCGTCGTCAAACCATCACAACCACCTGAATCCGATCCCCCTTCAGACCTATACGCCACCATGGTCTTCAAGGGCGACGAAGAGGAAGAATCTCTCCCTCCTCTCCTCAAACGCCTCCCCAAGGACTTCGGTGGTGGCGGAGACGACGACGATGACGGTGGAGGTTCAATTTCCGGTACCATGATCGTGAAGACCGATCGGAGGAGATCGACTGAGAGGAATGTGCCTAAGAGCCGTGGTGGTGTTGGAGTTACGTTCAGGGGGAGGGTTGGGAGCGAGAAGGAGAAGGATGATGACGATGAGGAGGAGAATCTGGGGGATTTTTCGACTTTTGTGGTTAGGAGAGAGGATAAGGAGGAAGAGGAGGAGGAGGAGGAAGATGAGGGGATGGGGACGATGGTGAGAAGAGTTGCTGGTGGAACGGTTGGAGGGACAATGAGGATGGCGGTGGAGAGTATGGAGAAGGTCGGGGATATGTACGGAGGGAGGCGGAACAAGAGTGGTGCTGGTGGGGAGGGAACTTGTGGGATTGGGAAAATGTCGTCTAGCTCGATTCCGGATAGTGTCACTAGAGAGGATCCCTTTACTAAGTATGAATTGCTTCATGAGCTTGGTGAGTGTTCTGATATTGAGTTTTTATGCTCGTGAGATTATGACTTATGCTACATTTTATGCTATTGGTTTTAGTTTTATTGCAGGGAACTTTTTATTTAGTAAAATTACCAGTACGATATTGATGTTGCGTACGAACATGGCTGTTATAAATGGGTGGCAATAAGCTAAAGGATTGAGTAATTTGTACATCAATATACTGTTTTATGGTTCGAGATAGTAAATCAGATTAAGGAATAAGAAGTTGCAAACCGTACGAATCTAGGAAATAATTACTAATGATTTCATGATCAAAATTCTGAACCACAAATAGCTGTTTACTGGTCTTTCCATTCGAACACCACGTGGTTGTGCGGAAATAATGGCTCTTTTATTTTGTGTGAAGTGGGTTTCACGCGCAACTACTTGTATTTATAGTTTAGATGGGGCTTCCATTGGGAATATATATTGGCTAACTTTTATATCTTGCTTATAAAAAACATCACTTGGATGTATATTCCCATGAAGAAGGTCAAATTGTAACTCATCTGAGCATGTCTAACAGATACATGCTTTATGTTTCCTGGCTATTTATGTTAAAATATGTTTATTGCTGAATATCCCAAGGCTCGAGTAATAGGAATAGGTGATTATTGGTTATTTATGTTAAAATATGCTTTTCTTAAAGACCAGGTTTGCTTCATGCTAGAATATGCCGTCATGAGATTTGTTGTTTTAAAGTTAGTTCTTGCACACACAACTGCAAAACAAATTTGGAATATGGACTTGATGTCAAGGCATTGATTTCCTTTTAGATATAAATTGTCTTAAATGAACTATTGAAGCGTTGTTGAAAGCCGAAAGTTCTTATAAATAGGGAAGGGTTCCTATGGGGCGGTTTACAAAGCCCGAGATCTAAGGACATCAGAAATGGTCGCCATCAAAGTAATATCATTATCTGAAGGGGTATGAATCAAGTCCTCATTTCTAATATGACACTGTCTGATATATCAGTAATGAAGTGATAGTTTTATAATGGTGCTATGATTTGTTCTTTAGGAGGAGGGTTATGAAGAAATTCGTGGAGAGATTGAGATGTTGCAGCAGTGTAGTCATCCTAATGTTGTTCGTTATCTTGGAAGCTACCAAGGAGATGAGTTTCTATGGGTAATGAGAGAATAAGCCTATGAACTTTCTTATTTTTATTTTTCGTGTTGCAACTTTTGTTGTGTTTATTTATTTATTTATGTTTGTTTGTAATTTTTCCTCATCCAACTGTTGTGGATATGTTCGTTCCTGTTAAATATACTAAAATTTGTAGAAAATTTGGTTTTGCTGGCAGATAGTTATGGAGTATTGTGGGGGTGGAAGTGTTGCTGACTTGATGAATGTTACAGACGAGGCTCTTGAGGAGTATCAAATAGCATATATTTGCAGAGAGACGCTGAAGGTAAAGCACAGTGTTTGGCATTACAAAAGTAGCAAATGTATATTGTACTGTTTAAAACGAATGATTTCCTCACGAGACACTAAGAGATGAGATGAGCTATATCTTGTTTTCAATCTAGTTCATGTATGTTATCAACTACTCGATATGTGATTTGCTGTCGATTATGTTGCATGTGAAATCTCCTTATGTGTCTTTTGTGTCATAGGGAGATTAGTTTTGGAAAGCCAATACATAATAAAGGCATTTCATGTGCTCCAACTTGCCAAGTATAGCTGTTCCTTTATCGTATCAATGTATCTCTGAAGAAATGTCCGATATGTGCAGGGTCTGTCCTACCTGCATTCAATTTTCAAAGTACATAGAGATATCAAAGGTGGTAATATTTTGTTGACTGAGCAAGGAGAGGTCAAGTTAGGTAAGTCTTTATTATTGCATCAAACAATAAATATCTGTAATAAATGTCAAGTTATCAACTCAAAATATTTTCTATCTTCTACATATGCCGAATGAAATCAAAGCTTCTTGTTTACCTACGCAATGCACCTAGTATTAATACTTAATACCTGAGTTAGCCTTAAAGTTGACATTTTGTCGGCTTGTGTCAAGTGCATTGTAATTGTTTGCCTGATAAAAATTGGTAAATATTGCATGCAGGTGATTTCGGAGTTGCTGCTCAGTTGACAAGAACTATGTCCAAGCGTAACACGGTATGCATGTGTATCCTTATTAGTTAATGTGATTCATTCTCTTGGTGAAAGATCTGTAGAGAAAATGCATTTCCAGTAACTCTGTGCTGTCTCTAACGTAAAATTTATGTGCTGTCCCATGTCCCTGCTGTAATCAGATGTAACTTCTTGGCCACTTTTTGTCTGTGAAGTTCTCAGCATTTATATTTTGTGCAGTTTATTGGTACACCTCATTGGATGGCTCCAGAAGTTATACAAGAGAGCCGTTATGATGGGAAGGTATTTTAGTCGAAATTTTGATGTTCATTTGTTAAGGACAAGTATCATTAAAGCCAAAAACAGTTTCAATTGCGTAATGCAAATTTGTCTGTGAGGATGTGGTTTTACAAACAGTGCAAGTGACGGGTTATTTTTACCGCAGGTAGATGTTTGGGCTCTTGGAGTTTCAGCAATTGAAATGGCAGAGGTATAATTTGGTCTTGGACTTGTAGCAGCCATTGTATCAGTTGTTGGGGTTAATATCTTTTGAACTTAATAAGTGTCAACTAGTGCATTCTATATATTGATGCTAATTAACTGTCAGTTTGAACATATTTTTGCCAGGGACTTCCCCCAAGAGCGGCAGTGCATCCGATGAGGGTAATCACTTAAACTTTGATATACTTGTATATACTAGTAAAATGGTGCATGTGGGAATTTCGCGTGTCAAATGAATAAGGGTCTCATATCAAAATTATTTATGCAGTACATAAATATTATAAGTAGTCAAATAAATTTCTGATACTATGTGTTATATGAGTTATTAATAAAAGAATTAAATTTGGGGATTATTATTTGAGGGAGATGATGTTTAATACTCCCGTCTTTTTTTTAAAAATTCCTTTTCGGTTTATTTCTATAAATGCAGTTTTGAGTCAAAATTAATTTCAATCGGTCAAAATTAAATTGATTGGTTTAACAACTACCTTTGGGCAGTTCTCTTTTAGATAGTAAAGATATTATTTCTATCAGTTACTTTAAAGCACAAACTGATGTCATTTTAGATGAAAATTCTGAAACTTGTGTCATAAATTTGGCTGTGTTATATAGAAATGTTACAAGTGCCATGGTAAAGTAATACAAATATGTATTAAACATGATTTGAGTAATTCTGCCGAAAGAATGAAAGCTGAGATTGAAAAATTAAGCAACTTACTACAAGTCTTGGCATTTTTCAAGGAAAAAATTATTGTGGTAAACTAAATGGCAAATTTCAGTTTGTTTTTGAATATTCTTGGGCTCTTAGCAAGGTGCTGCAACTCCTAGAGGATGTTCATTCTAGATATTTCCTTTGCATAATTCCAAGCGGGAAATATTAAACTATAAAAGAACATAGCCCTCAGTAGAAGTCGAGAACTGAATTTTATTAATACGGGATGCTGCAGGAAACAAATTTTAGTCTTGTGAATCAATTTTAATCACTGAAGCCCGTAGGTAAATTTTTTGTATTACTACCTCCTGTTCCAATAAGAACTTCCTAGGTCCTTGCCTTCTCTATTATTAAGGAAAAATAATAAAAATAGTAGTTTGTGTGGGGTATTATGTTGGTAGAGTTGTAAGTGGGTGATAGATTGAATAAAATGATGATAAAGTAGGAAAGAGATAATAAAGAATTAACTAGTGGGATAAAAACTTTCCATTTATGGGTTTGGAAGTTTCTAACGAAATGCCAAAAAAGGAAGTTAGGAAGTTATTAATGGAACGGAGGGAGTATAATTCATGCCAAGCTGGAGATAGGGCTTTGGTAGCATCAATGAGTTTTCTGTTGCAAATTTTTATATGCTGTTTCCATCTGCCTCTATCTCTCAGCGAAAGTGTGATTCTTGCACAATACTTGTACCCTTGATTTTTCCATTCATGTGGTACAAAATTGTCTGCGTGAGTGAATCAAAACGTTGCTCCTTTTCCTATTGATAAGTAACAGGAAGCTTGCTTTCATGTTTTTCTGTTGGCTTACATCTTCAAATATTGTGGTAGGTACTGTTTATGATTTCAAGGGAACCAGCTCCAATGCTCGAGGATAAAGAGAAATGGTTCGTCTTCGAATCACCCCCACCCCCCTCCAAAAAAAAGAACTTGCTTCTATTGGAGAAATGCCAACTTTTGTGGTTTAAATTATATTATTGAGAACAATATTATTAATCATGTTGCGTTTTGAAGATTTTGTATGATGTTCTCCGAAAGTGAAACTGACATCTTTAATCTGTATAGGTTTATGATTCCTTGAAAATAACTATACCATCAGCGTTTGTGTATCTCTTAATTTGTGATTGAATGTTCTATGTATGATCACTCGTGACAGGGGTTCCGATTCAAATACGTCGAAAGTATTTTCTCTCAATTGATTTTTGTAGGAAGTTGAACATTATTACATACAATTTCACTGTGTATTAAATGGCAGTAAATAGGTCGTTGATTAATGGATTCTTAAGTGATAAAACATATCCTCTGGCTTGGATCACGCTTGGAACTTGGGTTTGCCCTTTAAAAGGCTAGATCTTCAGTTTGGAACTGGACCTAAATTCCAGTCGTCTCCGGTGCTGTTTCAAGTAACCTCCCTCAATTTCAAGTTACTATCTAAATTTAAGATGATTTCCTTCCCCCCATCAATTTCATTTCACTAATAATTTACCTCATTCTCCAAATCCCGAATCCTTATCCAATTCTAAGCCCATCCAAACCCACACCCAACCACTCCAAATGGGTCTATATTATGTTCATGTGCTTACGAATTGGAGTTTTACTTGAATTTGGTAGAATCTCTAAATTCTTTTCCTCTTTTATCTGCTTAATTGAATATGTTGTTACAGGTCACTTGTGTTCCACGACTTTGTTGCAAAATGTCTGACAAAGGAACCACGATTGAGGCCTACAGCAACTGAGATGTTGAAGGTAGTCTTTTGTTACTTAGCCTTGTAACTCTAACTGAAGCCCATTATGTTATTATACAGTAATGGGTAATATTTCATAACTCAAACTTACTGTGCTGCACTGTACTTTGTTTGCATCTTTAGGATGCTGAATCAACTCAAGTGAATCTGAAGCTTAACAATTTTCTGAAAGTTTACATTCCATGTTTGAATTTACATGTTACTGTTTATTGTCTATGGTGGATAACATTTCCTACGAATTTGGCATATGAAGAAGAAATCTTCGTTGTAATTTGGAGACTCTTGTTAAAGCGATGCCCGAGAGCGATAGAAGCATGATTTGACCATGTTTACTATAACATACCGTTGAATCTAGATTGTTGGTGCTTCTTTCTTGCGTAGTCTGATTGGTTTCTATTTTATGTTCTTCGGGCGGATGAACATCCAAATGAATCTAAGCTTAGTCAAACATGCTAAAAGACTAATAGTAATATTAAAATAGTTGAGCGATACTAATAGTCATAAATGAAAGGTATTTTGATATTTTTAACCCTCATGAGATTGCTTGTCATGTTCACTTGCACCTACGTTGTATGTGTGTTTGTCTTATTTTTCTGACTCCTACCATTGCCCCCGTCCCCACCCATATGTAGCACAAGTTCATTGAAAAGTGTAAAAGTGGAGCTGTTGCAATGATCCCAAAAATTGAGAAGGCAAAGGAGATTAGAGCAACCATGGCCTTACAAGCAGAGGATATTGCAACGGGCATGACTCTACCTAGAGATGGGGTAAAGCCAATCAAACAAACTTAATAATTCTTTCGGCAGTTTTAACTCCCTTCCTTTTCTGTACGGAAAATTCAGTTAAATTTACATTATGCCATTTCGTGACTGGTAGGTATCTAATGAAGACATTGTGAACACCGTTCCATCCAGGCCTCTAGATGGTCTGGATATTGCCTCTGGAGCACCTGCCCTTAGCATGAAGGATACTCAGGCTTTACCCACTGGACAGCAACCATCTGTAGAAGGTAATCATCCTCACTTGCATCTTCTGCCAATAAGGTGATATATCTCTTATGGAGGCGTGTTTCTGTATATTTTTTATAATACATTAATATTTATTACATCTAGATAGCAAGTAAGGCTGTAAGTTTCAGAACCAATGAGATAACACAAACATAACTATGGATTAGTTTGTCTTGGGCGTGCACATTTTTGGTTATTTGCTCACAGAAAGACAGGACAGGTTGAGACAGAACTCTTCTAATGTTAGAAACACTATGGTTGACTTAAACCTAACTTGCATTGTCTAAGACCTTGAGAATTAAATATGTTTCACTCAGCGATATCCTTGGTGTTTCTTGGACTAGACTACCGGAGCAGGCATGACTGCTAAAAATTCGTATATTTTTTACAATAGTTACTTTTTCTTTTGTTTTGAGAGAGATCAAACTATGTTTACTTAATTGCTAGTTTAACTGATCAGTGGTCTTTTTGACTAGGTGATTTTGGGACAGTAATAGTTCATGACAGGGTTGAGATTGATAAGACAGCTGGTCAGCGGTCGTTGACTGGGCCAGAATCCTCTACTGCTTCAAGTGATCCAGGAGATCCTTCAGTCAGTGGATCTGTTGACAAAACAATCAACTCCTGGTACTGCTCAATCACATCAACTTTTGTCAGTGTCAATGTTGAATGTTAAAATGCTAGGTTAGTGGGAGAGAAGCTGGTCAGGTGATCTGATCTGAGTTGTATAAGGGAGACGCAGCATTGAATGACAAAATTATTGTTGGAGATACAACATCCTCAATCTAGGTCTTTAAAGTATCTAATATGTACACAGTTGTCAGCATTGACGCGCAGAACTTTGCTAGTGCTCTCAAGCACACAAGAATAAATTGTTAATCACCCTAAGAAGTTTGAATTGAATTTTACTGATTCTATTCTGAGTTAATGTTAATTTAAGTCGGATACTATTATGAAAAGTCAGATACTATTCTTGTGTGAGGGTTTTCCTAGTGGGCTCTTTTCAAACAGGCATGTCTCTGTAGTGTAAACTACTATTACTTGGTATTATGGGACTTGGGCACTTGGTGCAACTTGGGGCTTCCAAATAAAGTTCTATTTCAAATTGTAGATTTATGGGTTAAGTTAATCTTAATATGAAAAAGTGTACAGCTTGAAATTGAAATTCTGAAAGGATAGAAACATGGTTGAATAGTTGCACATGTAATGCAAAATTTCAAATATAGTATAGAGAGAGTAGTATAATGAGACTAACAAGAGCTGAGCTTTATCCTGCTTGTGATTATGCTCACAAACATAATAGTGTATAAATGGTGCTTGTGATAAGAAATTTGTGAGTTCCTTCCTGAAATGGTTATGATGACTTGTATATTGATGTCAGCCTGCTTGTGTGCAAAGTTTCTTACTTTACTTCCTTGTATATATTGACAGGACGGATAGTACCGCCAGTGGTCCTGCACAAACTGGACGATTGCATGTACCTTTGCCAGCATCTGTTTCGCACGAGCAAAACCTCAAAGCAAATAGCATCCTCCAAGGCACTGTTGGTAGTGGTCCTAGCTTCCGTGACGCTTCAGTTCCTAGTGAAACTGTTAGTAGAAGAGCATTGGATAAGGTATAAATCTTCCTCTTGTATTGACTCATCTTTCTTCTTTTACTTGTTTTTATAGCCATTTTATTTCTTGAGCAAATACTTTTGTGAATTGCTGACTGATAATCCACATCTGGGTGAGGAGTTTCCATTGCTTTAGTTCCTCGGTACTATTTATCCAGCTTTACATCTATTTGTTTGCCTCAAATCTTTTCTCCTATTGAGCCTTATGACGCCATGCATAAGCCAACTATGTGCATATATCTGATAGACTAGTACAGTCTCAATGTATTCGTTGACCTGTGCATGACCATCTCTCTTGTTGCTGAACTGCTAGAAGACATCATATTCAAATTCAGACTCATAGCCATGCATAGTGAACCAAAGGAATTCACCGGTTTAAAATTGTAATAACTCACCTTACTTACCTTTCCCTTTTTTTTTGGTGTCTGTCTTTGTTGAGAATAACCTGTGTTAGACGGGTGTAAGTTGGGGTGAATCCCACATAACTTGGGTGAGTGATGGTGTTGGTTCTTAATTTTAAGATATATGTGCAAATTAGCGGAATATGCCTAACACTTAGGTGGGATCTGGTGGGTTTGGTTTTTCCTATTATTTAACGTTTCTCTAACCGTTAGACCGTCTAAATATTTTTTTCCCCTTAAAATAATATAAATACAATTTGGAGCTACTTGACATGATGCTAAATGTTGATTGGAGAGTGCTCAAAACCTCTTCCCCGTTTCTAGAATAAATGATTGTTTTACAGCTCAACTGTACATCATTAATCATGCCAACATTGTTCGTACCAAGCTATCCAGAAAAACTTTCGGCTAGTTTGGACAGATATCTGGTTGCCATGTCCCACCTTCCATTTGCTTTCACCATCAGTTAGTTTCTCTTCAAATTAATCCATGCTTGTTAACACAGTTTCTTTTTGGATCTTTGAAACAGCTTTGGTCCATATACTCTGCGGGTAATACAGTGCCAATTCCCTTTCTACGGGCAACTGATATTTCACCCATTGCACTTTTATCCGATAATGTGCTTGGAGGATGGAAAAGGGATGGTGGAAACATTGCTGTTGAAGCGATGCAGGAGCTATTCTCTGCAGATGCTCAACCCAAAAAGGGTAGAAGCCGACAAAATGAGGTGGGGTGAAAATCTTTCCAGTCATCTTTTATTGATCCATTTTGTTTGTTAGGTATTGTTAGTGTGAGCTTATGTGAGTTTACCTATAACAGGTACCACTTCCTCCAAGTGTATGTGAGAGACTCAATACTAGTCCGACTCTAATGAATCTCGCGCAGGCATTAGCGTACCACAAAATGTATGTATATTCGCTTACATTTTCTGTATATAAACCGTGGTGCTTTTGTCTCGAGATCAAACTTACAGCATCTTTAATGAATCATTACAGGTGTTATGATGAAATGCCACTTCAAGAGATGCAAGCAACACAAGAGCAGCAAACAATTCAAAACCTTTCTGACACACTTAGAACTATTCTGCGTCTATAGTTTTCTAAGTTATGAGAACATCAGTTTCCCCATAGCTTTCAGA
>JAYMSR010001505.1:0-10040 GCA_036897825.1 Plantago rigida
AGAAAATCATCGATGTTAATAATCAAAACACATATGTTCTCAACATTGATTTTTTTCATATTACAACAACACTTATTTCGTTAATAATATAAACATTTTGATTAATAATATGGATTCTTTTATTGATAACATAGATCGTCTTTAAATTAGGACCGTCTCTTATAAAACTTTGTGCAACATCAATCATTTTCTTAAAAATATAGATTCGTCTTTAGATAATTATGTAGAGACCGTCTTTCTAGATACTTTGTACAACACTAATTTGTAATTGTCCCTAATAATTAATCCAAGCAAAACAAAAGTGCAACCAGTCTATAATGGGGTGGACACTAGTAAATTTCAAAAACTAGAATTGTGTTTTTTAAGCGAGCGGGGGAGTGTAGTGGGCCGTATGGGCCCATTAATGTTCATGAGCCGAACCTAAGCCCAGACATGAACTCATGGGCCAGGCCCCAACCTCTAAGACATTCAGCCCCACCCATTATTGTCGGTTATTCAGTCTTCTAGTCCTCGTTATTATCGTTCCATGCTACATTTGCAATCACTTTCCCTAACAAACACCAGCCAATCAAATTCAATTCCATAAACTGTTAGAACAAATTTTCATATCCATTTTCAAATAATAATAATAAAAAAACTTTATTTTTCTGGCTAATTGCCTTCCAGCAATCTCACTCCTGTGGTTCTTGGTGCTGTTCAGGTACCTCCAAAAAACCACATTTCTCAGCACCCTCTAATACTAAATTCTTCACTGAAATTAGTCTCCAACTCTCAAAAGATTCAATTTTGAACCTTGTTTCTCCTCCAAAATGGCTTCTACAATGCTGAATGGAGCTGAAAACCTCACCCTCTTCCGAGGAATCACCCAATCACCAAAGGGATTAGGTTTTCTTGGCTCAGATTTTCAAGGAGTCCATTTCCCCAAGCTGAATTCACCCAAAATCTCCCTTAAATCAAACAAGAACAGGATAACCCTTGTCCCAAAATGCAGTCTTTCTGAAGCTAGACCAGCTTCTCAGCCAAGATTCATCCAGCACAAGAAAGAGGCCTTTTGGTTTTACAGGTTCTTGTCGATTGTGTACGACCATGTGATAAACCCGGGTCACTGGACTGAGGATATGAGAGATGATGCTTTGGAGCCAGCTGATTTGGATAGCAGGTACTTGAAAGTGGTGGATGTTGGTGGAGGTACAGGGTTCACTACTTTGGGGATTGTCAAGCATGTGGATGCCAAGAATGTGACTATTCTTGATCAGTCCCCTCACCAGCTTGCGAAAGCTAAAGCGAAACCGGCTTTGAAGGAGTGTACGATCATTGAAGGGGATGCAGAGGACCTTCCGTTTGGGACGGATTCTGTCGATAGATATGTGTCTGCTGGAAGGTATAACTATAATGGAGTGTTGTGTCTTCTTAGCTGATTATGTATCTTGTGGTGTATGATGCATTGAAACTTGAATATGTGTTTTGAGCTGGATTGTTATTTTGCATTGTACTTGTTTGATAGTTAATTGAGGTTTTGTAGGAGTATATGGTGATAATGCAATTGAGCCTCTATGTAGAAATGCAATGCTAAGGCTGCATATAAAATACCCTTTCCGAGCTCTTACCATAGAGCACGGAGTTATCTCTATGTTTAGCTTATAGTGTTGAGTGGTTATGTTTGTTTTGGTTCATTCCTTTTACGGGTCGTTGATGCATTACCTTATGTCCTTCGAGGTCTTGTCTGTTGTATAGTTTATTTGCAAAGGTGGAGCATGAGATAGTTCTGGTTTACTTTCTTTCCTTGTCGCATCTGTTATTGACTATGCATGTTGCAAGTACGGTTCGTTCGAAATGTGAAGGCTATTTATGAAGCTCAATTCGTGTAGACAGCAACTAATTAAAATGTGTGCATGATGTGCTGCTAGGTGAATATAGGGTTATCTTTCTTGCTACCTATTACTGAATTTGTCGAATTTGTATGATGTTTCAGTATTGAGTACTGGCCTGACCCCCAGCGTGGGATCAGGGAAGCTTACAGGGTACTGAGACTTGGAGGGAAGGCTTGCCTTATTGGCCCTGTTTATCCCACACATCCCTTGTCTCGCTTCTTCGCAGATGTGTGGATGCTTTTCCCAAAGGAGGAAGAGTACATTGAGTGGTTTACAAAGGCAGGATTCAAGGATGTCCAGTTGAAGAGGATTGGTCCCAAGTGGTACCGTGGGGTTCGCAGACATGGGTTGATCATGGGATGTTCCGTTACTGGCGTAAAACCTGCTTCTGGGGACTCACCTTTGCAGGTAATGTTTTAGTTGTTCAGCTGATTATCACTTCTGCAATATACTTGCAAACTTTTCTCTTTTTCTTTACTTTTTTCGGGCAACCACACTTTTATCTACTTCAACTTATTTTCAACACTCCACAATATATGCAATCACTCATGAATGTTCTAGAGACAATCTAATTCTTGAAATATTGTAGCATAAGTGTGTACTTGTACATGTGTCAACTCGAGTGAAAATGGTTGATTTCTGACCTATTCTCAATAATATGCTGCTGAGCTTTGAGCAGTCATCAAGTTTTCGCTAGATAGCTTGTTTGTGTACACGGTCATCCCGTTCAAGTCTATTCAAGTTCTTGCAGAAGTATGTATTTTTAAACTGAGTATTTGAACTCATTTTTCTTTATGTTGAAACTATCACATGTTCTACATATTTGACTTAAAGGAAGAGTTTATCTTGCTTCCTCTATACCTCCAAGATTCTTTATTTTTTGCTCATTTTGGAAAACTCCAGTTAGCATATAACTCCAGTTGAGGATAGTTTTTTATCAGTAGGATATAAGCAGCATCTCTTTAACATGCCCCTACTTCTGTTGCAGCTTGGTCCAAAGCAAGAGGATGTATCAAAACCCGTAAATCCTTTTGTGTTCTTGTATCGCCTCCTTCTTGGTTGCTTGGCAGCAACCTACTATGTGTTGGTTCCCATCTACATGTGGCTTAAAGATCTAGTTACTCCGAAAGGCCAACCCATATAGACCTACGGTTGTGGACTCCTGGCTCTTGCAACTGCTTAGATGAACTCCTTTGCAGTCGGAATGATCATCTACACACAACGAATGTTTCTTTCATTCAGGTGCATGTGGATCAATAGATGATGAAGTGTTCGTATTTTGTAGTCTGAAGTTGAGAATGAAGATCTATTTAGCATGGAGTTCAAATGTCTTATCTGACACTGATTGTCTCTTGTTTTTTTTTCCTGTAAAATTGTTGGCAGCACTTTACAATTATCCTTCTGGCATCTTCTTGTTAGCAATGAACAATTTCAGTGCATTGATTTGATTCACACCACCCCTCTCTTAGCTGTTCCAATGTCACTCCCAGTTTGCAACATATCCATATATTGTCGGGTATCACATTCGTACAACTAAATAACTGTTAACATTTTGAGCCAGTTTTTTTGTCAGCTTCAGAGTGTTTGAGCTCTCAAATTGGGGAAGTCTAGCGTGATCTTAGATCATAATGTTTGGTAATAATTTTCAGTAGCGTTGTAACGTTGTATCAAGTATCATTGCTAATTAATTCAAGTGACTAGCTTCAGATAATGCAAGTTCTTGAGATATAGTACGATGTGGCTATCCTTCAATGACAAACACAATGTCAAACTCAATTTGGATTAGTCAATTTCACAGGAAAAAACAGATGGACATTATTAAACAAGAAAAGAAAAATGAGAGATCAATCAGAATAAAACAGTCCAAACTATGATCAAGAAAAAACAAAATGTTATGCTCTTAAGTCTGACCCAGATTTATAGCCTGGTACTGGAAAATCTTCAAAGAAAAGCATACAGTTGAGAACTCTGGAATAATGTTACAACACAAACTAAACATAAAAAGACAATTGTTCATACCAACTCTGGAGGGTGACTAGTTTACCCCTTACTGGGGCTCAAATCTTCATATGATACTAAACCCCGTTGTGCACCGGGCGAGCTGGACCTCGAATTGCTCCTTGACGGTGATGAAACTTTACTTGAATGCTTTCTTGTAGCGACATCAGGAGATCTGGATCTAGAGGAACTCCTGCTCCTAGAGCGTGAAATAGATCTTCCTCTGACACGAACAGTATGGTCGTCTGTTTTAGGGCCTAGACGAGACTTTAGTCCGTCACTGATCACACGACGATTATTTGCAGGGCTGGGACTGCGCATGGGGCTCCTGCTGCGCCTTCTGCGGACAGGGCTTCGAGAAACACTTCTGCTCCTGCTCCTCTTGCGTTCATATCTAACATGTCCCAGAATTAAGCATAGATCATAACGAGTTCAGTAATAATAGGATATGTAAATTAAATCCCCTCAACAATATCCACTTTGGAAAATGAATGAATGCCTGTCATATATGTAAGACACTAAATTCTCCCGTGTTTTTAGAAACTCTGAAACATAAACCCGTTCTATGCAAGTAAACTTCAGGAGCATAAGCTTTCGAATTTGGAAATATGGGAGTTTTGTAGAGTTTCTCGGAACATGTACCATATGACACAACATGTGGGTGGTGGGAGAGGTGGGTGGTGGAGTTTGTGGCAACTATCCATAAAATACAGGCCGATGGGATTCATACAGATGAGAAAATGAGCAAACGCAATGAGTTGGCGAGGATTGTCATGCCAATGTGAGCAAGATAAGAGTTGTACCTGGGTGGGGTCCTGCCTCTTCTTGGAGGGCTTCGGTAACGTCTCTGTGGAGAGCGCTCGTATCTGCCTCTGTAGCTTGAATACCTTAAAGGAAAAGGGAATGTCACAGTGAGTTTGTATGTTACTTCATATAAAATTTGTTTATCATGCTCATTAGAAATTTAAAACTTCTAAGTACTCTGCAGCAACTCTAAAACTGACAACAAATTAACCAAATATACAGTTCAATAGCATTTAAGGCAACATCATTGAGAGCATATAAACAATCTTAAAAGCAGAAAGTTAACAGCATGGACTTTAGCATTTTATCTAAAGATGAAGAATAAAAAACCACTAGAAACAAGAGCTGGAACAGCATTCGTTTAAAAGAATAGCACTAAAAGGAAATCACAGACTGCTTAAGACATTGGAACAATACACTTCTGGAGAAGAGTGTCACGAGCATGCATCAAGTAATTATAGTTAACTGGAAATGACCTTTGTTTCTATCCAACCATCATGTACAGGCTAACAGTAACATGTGAATCACTCACAAGTTCTAAAAGAGTTGATCCGAAAAACATGCTGAGATAAGGCTACTAACCGAGGGCACATGCTATATAATTGGTGTGTGCAAAATCAAACATTAAATTAGGCATCAGATAGTACCTATCATTATTCCTTTGGATGTTTCTTCCACCATAACGAGATGACCTATCCGGTCCAGGTTCTGGAGAAGGCGTGCGGTACTTTCTAACGAAAGCAAATTTTTCTGTGAAGCCCCGCCCTTTTCTGATGCGTTTCTGAGTTCCACCAGGTGAGTGGCTTCGGCTTCGAGTTCGACCGTGATTACCAGCAGAAGGCTGAGTGCTTGTCCTCTCAGGACTTCTGACAGGACTCCTTGAAGGAATTTTCACTTCGGGGCCCTTGCTGATATCTTTGTGTCTGGGACTTCGGCTTGGACTTGGGGACAGACTCCTGCTAGTCAAACAGTAAGAGAATATTATATTGGCAAGAGCAAAAGCAAACTGGACACCGATTCTGGGGAAAATAAATTCAAGATCAAATACATATTTCATGTACAGTTGTATTTGGAAAATTATGCCATTCAAATTACAAGAGCAAAAACCATAGGAGGCACGTGATGAAAGTAAAGTACCTGGACCAGTTTGGATTATCAGATTGGCGATGGGTGGTGGCGGGTCGATTATTGCTGCTATCTATCCCCTGGCCATTATTTACATGGCTCGCAAGCCTTTTAGAAAGTTCACCCTCTTCATCAGATGAATGAGCCCCGTGTTTCCATTTATCAACTTTTTGCAGCTCTCCAGACTCCAAGTGAGGAGTTGGTGAGATCTCCTTTGCTTCAGATTATAGAGCCAACAAAAAAAGTCAAATTTATGTTTTGGCTTAATTGAAGATCAAACAAACATCATTAAACCACTAAAAAGATTGCATACCAGGTATTAGAGCTGGCTTCTTCTCAACTTCAACTACTGTCTTTGTCTTGCGAACAGCTTTTCCCCTGCGAACATGTTCCTCATCAGAACTGCTGCTCCCACTCCTGCTGCTGCTACTATCGGTGTCACTAGAACTTTCAGAGTCCCTGAAATTCAAATTTTAAATCATAAGGAATGAGGACAAACTTAGTATGTAGATAAAGCTCTTCACAAATTAGGTTCCGATGAACCCAAACAGAGTAATATTGATAAACTCTTGTCGCAGAAATATCAATGTTTTAACACCAGCAAAAAAATTCATACATCTTATTATGATTAAGATATGAAACCATTACCATTATTGTGAGAATAGATGAAATACAGAATACATTCTTGCAGAAGCAAGGCATTTCAGGATATATAAAACCAGATAAAATAAACGCTCAACAGGAGAAACAAACTGAATCTTAACAATATAGAAAAAGACCTTTTGGACCTTCGCCTTGATCTTCTGCCACGAACTCTTCGCTTTTCCTTTTGGCCATTCCTTTTTTTTCCATGTTGACGCTTTTCCTTCTTTGTTCCTTTCCTTTTCTTCCTCCGCCTTCCATCACTAGATGAGCTTGAGGAAGAAGAATATGAATCCGAGTCTGAAGATGAATGTGTGCCTGATGAATCTGACTCGGAGCTATCAGACTCAGATGAAGAGTAACTCCTCCTTTTCCTCTTATCCTTTTGAGATGCTTTTTGTTTATCTTTTACTTGCCCAACAGATCCATCACCAGATGGAGCACTTTTTTCAGAGTTTTTCTTCTTTCCTGGATAAAGATACAAGCACAAATGTCAAAGCAAAATCTGCAAGATAAAATCATGTACGGTGTGCATGTGTGCATGCGCACATGGATAGGGCTCGACAATTGTAAACTATACCTTTCTCAGCACCCACAGCATTTTGCATTTTAGTCTCTGACATCTCACCACAGTCAACAATTTTCACGAACCCAGAAGGTTTCCCATCAGCTGTGCCTAACAGTTCGATTTTTTTAACAATATCCATGCCTTCCACGACCTTCCCAAAAACAACATGTTTTCTTCCAAGAACGGAAAGAAAGGTAAGGAAGCCAGCTTATGATCATAAAAGAACTCAATGCTCAGATAAGAATCAATATATAACATCTGACAATACTGAGAGAGTGAGAGTGAGATCAAATACCCGTCCAGATGTGGTTGACGCTTAAATGTTATGAAGAACTGAGATCCATTTGTGTTTTTACCACCATTAGCCATGGAGAGAAGACCAGGCTCACTGTGTTCCAACTTGAAGTTCTCATCTGCAAACAAAGATTCAGTACAGCTTGAGCAATACATAAAATGAAAATATGAAGGCAGTAGGGAGTAAGGCAGGAGCAAAGAACTCACCAGCAAATTTCCCTCCGTATATACTTTCCCCACCAGTGCCTGCAAGCCATTAAAAGGTCGTTTGCCTTACAAGTTTGGGCGTGAAGATGGAAGTTATATATCGAGCATCTACATCAATTGAAAGTGCCAAATCCAGAATAAAGAAAAGCATACCATTTCCCTTCGAAAAGTCACCGCCCTAAAGAACAACAAAATATAAGCAATGATTAGGAGTTTCAATATGTTCTTGCGTAAATGCACGAGGAAGAAGTGCCAGGACATGCATGATGGGAACAGAAGTCCTGTCGCCAGACTCAAATCTATAAAAGCTTTTAGGCTAAAGGGTAGAGCATAAGCCAAAATAGGGAAGGTAACTGACTAACTGTTTCATGCCCAACATATGTGTCCTGGCATGTATTCGATGTACAAATACAAACACTGAAGTACGATAGGTAAGGCCGATGAGGTATGGAGCATGCCTGGCATTGCTGGATGGCAAATAATAATCCATTTCAGTGGGGTTTCTTCACGTCAATAGTGGCTTAACATACGTGGAACACAAATTGAAGCATTTACCGAGACACTTTTTGAATATTCACACAAATTGAAGCATTTACCGAGACAGTTTTTGAATAACCACAATGCTTGGCAAGACAGACACTACTTGGATTGCATGAGAACATCTTCCAAATACATCATTGAGTTTTGTCGGACAACAATCAGTATGTAAGAGTCGGCCCACAATAATACACGACATGAATGGAGATATTCCTAGTCACTAGTGGTTTTTTATCATGAGAAACCAATTATATTACTTGGTTTTGATGACTAAAAGCACATAAAAAATGAACTAACAGTGCATGCAAGATAACAGATGCGATGAGAAGCGCTATTAAAAAATGCTACTCTCCCCCAACAAAAAACGTTCAATTCCGCCTATAAGACATACCTGCACCATAAATCCTTTTATTATACGATGGAACGGGGTGCCTTTGAAGTGCAGAGGTTTGCCAGTTGATGCCCCAGCACCTTTGTCACCTGCCAATGGAAAAGGATTATTACATTATTAAACTCATTAACAATCCTGTTAGAAGACCATGACTGACCATGAAAAGGCAGAAGAAACCTAGAACTGTCAAAGGAGGGACAAGTTGAGTTTGTAAAAATTATATGGTAATGGGGTAGGGAGGTAAATATAAATGGTAGTATAAGAACTAGTTGTGTGTGAGTGTGGGTCGCTTCTGAAAATATGGATGGAGAAGGGAGCTTTAAATGAGTGTGCAAGCACTTGGACTCGATCAATTGATCACAATCAGCCAGAGCTTCATGCCAATTTTATATTTAGATTCTACAAGACCTTTCTGTAACAATGAACCACACATGTTAACCACCACTTAACCACAATAAAAAGTACCCGGTACCCTAATAAAGCAAACTACTCGAGCTTTCTACCTGTGCAGAGTGCCCGGAAATTCTCAGCTGTCCTAGGGACGACATCGGCAAACAGCTGCACACAGCACATGCTTAGTTAGAACAGACTAATACAACAAGTTATCCAGCCACAAGTTCACAAGGATACTATAAATTAAACAAGCACCTCAATGACAATCTTTTCAGCAGGTCTCCCATCAATAGAAACATCAAGAAAAACTAGCAGATTCTTTGACTTCTTCATTCTTTTTTCCTGAACAAAAAATACACACACTATCCATCAAAATTAACACTAAATGTACATAAACAAGACATATAAAACAATGCCACACTTCAGTAAAAGGGTGATCTGTATTTTACAGGTAAGAAGTAGCAGAAACTGAATCCCTAAAACGAAAATTGATGTAGAATGCAATTCCAACATCCAAATTACCTAGTACTTTAAATCATTATCTAAGCTCAAAGTCAAGCAGAAACGGATGTTAGTTCAATAAAGATCGAATTTTTAATATCATAAGAAGCGTAAAACCCTAAACCCTACTGAGTACCTGAGCTAAATTCGGAACTGAAACTGATTTCTTGGGAGTAGAGAGGTGTTTGGCGGCTTTTCAGAAACCAATACTAGCTAGCTACTCGGTTTCAAAGAAAGAAAGGGTAAAAATAATTTGGAGTCTAAGAAAAACTCTAGGACGGTTTTTACCATGTTTTTACCGGTTTATAAAATCGTTTTGTGACCTTTTGTAGGTTGTAATTCTTTCACTCCCATAAACTTTAATGTGTGGTGTGACTTCTAGAAATTTTACTCGCGCATGTTCGGTACTTTCAGCCTAAAAATGCAAAGCGCACAAAAAGTATATATTGAGGGAGCATAACAATACATAGATTACAACTTAAATTGTAGTTTATTCATGGTGTAATTGATAATTTATATTTAAAAATTATAGAGAAAATCAAATGTGAGTTTTACAGAATTTTATAAAGCTAGTGAAATTTTGGGGTCCGGATTTTATTTAGTGGAAAGATGACATCGCATGTAATGGAAGATTTTAGGGTTTTATTCTCAAAATTTGTATTTGGGTTGCTTTTGCATTTGACGAGAGAATAATAAAATAAATTGAGGG
>JAYMSR010001506.1:0-10039 GCA_036897825.1 Plantago rigida
TAACGACGGATTAGGACGGATTAAACTATCCGTCGCTAAAAGTAGCGATCGGTCGCTAAATAGCGACGGATAAATTCCGTCGTCCCATTCCGTCGCTAAAATCAAGTATTTTTGTAGTGATCCCATCAAAGGGACAAACATCAAGTACACTACTATGTTCTCCAAGCACGTGTTGGACAAGTGGAACGAGACAAAGAGGGACAACATGCGGAATCTGCGAGTTCGAATTGGAAGTTCTCTTCGGGGTAGATGGAATCGGATCAAGCCTTGTGTGAACATATGGGTGAACTCTTATGACGAGGCTTCTCGTCAGCTTGAGATGCGGAGTGGTCACAACGAGACGACTTCATTAAGTATGCACATGCATTATATAGGGGAAGTCATCCAAGGGGAGAGGAGTTCGATTTGATGCATTGTTGGTTCGCCAATGAAGGAATATCAGGAGTGGCAAACCAAAATGAATTACGAGGGTCCTAAGGACAAGCAAGTTCCTACCTTCGAAATTCATGATGAAGCCGACACTAAAGGCGGTGCTGAAGACATGGAAGCAAGTGGGGTTGCTCCGGCAAACGTGTGCACTTGGCCGAGGAAAGTGATACTCGTTCAAAATGTCCAATGGGCCATGATAGGGTAAATGCACAACGTATAGTGGGCGGTTGACCTCCTCTTCTCAATTTGACATGAGCGTCCTATTTGCTAACTTTAGAGATGATTATGCTAATCAGAGGGAGATTGAGAAGGAGAGAATTGAGTTGGAGAGGCAGGGATTCAACTGGCTGAGAGAGAGGGGCGCACAAAGGGCCGAGGAAGCAAGAATACTCGCTCAAGATAATCTAGAATTGGCTAGGAGTCAAATGTTTCAATTGTTCGCTACCCCGTGTCAGATTTTGTAAGCTTAGCATACATACATTCTCTTCACTTCATTTATCCGAGTTTCTAACCATTAAATTTATTTGTTCAAGTTTCTAACCATAATGAGTTGTGTTATATTCTAGGCAAAATTTGCATTTTGGGTGTGAAAACGACAACCTTTTATCAACAACTTTCGAATACATGGCTCTCAAGTTTTTTCGATTGAGCTATTCTTGAAAATTCCATATCTTCTATTGATTTATATTTCCCACCAAAAAGTAATAATGGGAAGTTTTATATTATATAAATGTAAAGTAAGGAATAAATATAAATTGTTATAGGGTTTATAAAGTGGAAAATTAAGTATGATTTAAATGAATAAAGAATTAAAAAAGAAATAAAAAATAGATAGTTGGTTGTTTTCTTTTTTACAATTAATCACATGTATACAAATGAAATTACTACTCTTATATATACACAACCACCGAGCGGATGGTTGAGATTCATCTAATATAATATTGGAGGTAGTCCTTCTAGGTCATTCCAAAATCTACATCCTCCTACATTATACAATGAAGAGTTTACTCAACATTTTGGAGAATTCAATTTACATGTTATAGTCAAGGTTTGCCAAAAGCCGCAGAAAGGGGAGAATATTGATTTTCCTTCTTTAATTAATTTTTTAGTTAAGATAGTTGAACAAACTTTTCATATCAACAGCTAATTCTGAACAATCAGTCCAACGTTCACATTCTTATTATAAAATAAATTTATGGAGTTTAAACGATAAAGCTTGAACATAGTACTACCTCACAAATAGAGAAGTGAGTGTCCACTTGATGACGTTTGTGTTCTGGATAAGATCAAGTGATGAGCCCTAATAAGGCAATGCAAGGAAAGGCCCAAAAGGAAACTGAAGTCCGATAAGACTCGGCCCACGGATTAAACCATCCCACTCACACGGTATGGGCCGCGGTTTCCTTTCTTGTCGTTTTCCGTCTTTTACTCTTAACAAATACACCAACGAAATGAGTCAAAACCCAAAACCTATCGTCTCTATCTTTCCTAATTCCCATTACAAGCAACAAAAACAAGCAACCAAAAACCAGCAAACATGGAAAATGACTACACTGCCCCTCCATCACCTTCCCTCAAGCACAAAATCCGAAACTCAATCTGCTTCTCCTGCTGCTTCGGCCGCCCAAATCGCCACCATCACCTACCATCTCCGCCACAACCTTCCGACGACAGCCCTGCTCTAATTTGGGCGAAACCGGAATCGAAAACTGACATCTCCATAGCCGAGATCAAGGAAAAGTGTCGCTCATTGTTGGGGATTAATCCGCATAAGCATCGGAGAAGCTCTTCGACTGAGTTTAGGTACGATCCGTTGAGTTATTCGTTGAATTTCGAAGACTCGTTTGAGCAGGACGATGCGGCACCGTTGAAGAATTTCTGTGCTAGATTGCCGCCGTCTCCTCCGGTGGCTTCTGCGGTGGTCAATTAGGGTTGCCGAATTTTTTTTTTTGGATTTTTTGCCGTTTTAATTTAATGTTGTTTATGGCGTTGTGTTGTCTTATTTGTGGATAATACTTTTTTTCTAATGAGAATTGTGGATAATATTATTGGAAGATGTATATAATGAAAGTTTAAGTTGCAAAAAAATGGAAGAGTGATGACAAATAAATGCATGTTGATATCTATATATTAAGTGTGCCTGAAAAAATTGGTGTGGAGGAAAAAGTTCTTCTCTCTCTTTGAGAGTTCCCTCTCTCTGTAAACTGGAGATTTGAGTTCTCGCAAATTGTGAGTACCAAGTCTATTCTTTTCTTTTTGAATCCCTATAACCGGTAAGATCACACTCCAAAAGAGTTGAGTGAAGGTGAGGCCATCCATAATTGTCGAGAGTTGTTCAAGATTAAGTGCTCATATCTGGGTCGTAAGTTCTTGGATTATCTACTTTCACTTTGCCTTAAAATTTCATTTTGAAAAGTTTTAAAACTCTGAGATTCTTCTACGTTGTCAGTGTTTATCCTTTCTCCTTTCTCCTGCTCTTTTACCCTTCTTTCACCTCTGGTGGGGAGCTCTTTTCTTTTGTCTTTGTCTGTGATTGACAGGAAACCCTGGTTGGTTGATTGGCTGCTTTCTTCCATAGTTCTCTGCCTTGTCTTTATTCGTGCGGCTACTATGGATAAAATATTGGAAAAGTTGGGATCTCAAATGAAGCTAACTGATCTGGAGGCGGAAACGATCAGTATTCCGAACAGTGTGTGGTCCAAAGCGGCGATTAATTATGAGTTGTGCTTAGTCGGAAGAATCTTGACAAGGCGATCGATCAATCTTGAAGCGTTTGAACGTACCATGATAGCAGCTTGGAATATCCCAAGAGCAATAAAGGTGCAGAAACTTGGGGAGGACAGGATTCTTATCCAATTCGAGTATGCCGCAGACAGAGCTCGAATCGTGTGGAGAAGCCCGTGGGCTTTTGATAAGAACTTAGTCATTCTTCGGGAGTTAGAAAAAGGGGAGGACCCGCTGTTAGTGCCATTGGATGAATGTAGCTTCTTTGTTCAAGCTCTGGGGCTGCCCATTACCTTAAAACACCGAGACATGGCTGAAATCTTAGGTAATGCAATGGGAGTCTTCCAATTTTGGGATAATACGGATGAAAAAGGTTTGAATCCGGAAGCGCTACGATTTCGGGTGAAGATAGATATTACAAAACCACTACGCCGCATGATTCAGATATCTGGACCGTCTGGACAGGAAATATGCGTACGACTGGCGTATGAAAGGTTGCCAAACTTTTGCTATTTTTGTGGTATCATCGGTCATTTGGTGAAGGACTGTGGTGATTGCTTGGATGTTGCCCACCCGTCTGGTGAGGTTCCGGAAGATCTTCTTACGTATGGCGACTGGTTACGAACACATGTCAGTGCCCAATCCTCTAAAGTGGTGCAAGGTAGCCTGAATCGAAGAGTGATCCGACCACTGAGCACTGGTCCGACAAAAACTAGTGGTGTTGTACCGTTTCGGGTAGTTTCTGCAAATGGTGATACTCAAGGGACGCCTAGTGAAATTGTGCAGGATGCAGGGACAAGAGATCTGGAGCCGTTACAGAAGCCGGATTTTGTGCAAGATTTTTCTAAAATCACGGCTGTGCAGGCTGCAAGGACAAGAGATCTGGAGCCGTTACAGCCAAGAGATCTGGAGCCGGTACAGAAGCCGGATTTTGTGCAAGATTTTTCCAAAATCGAGGCTGTTGACAAAGGGAAAGGCAAGCTAATAAATGAAGATGATGAGCTGGAGTGTGTTGGAATGGAAATAGTCTCAACAAATCCCGTAAATCAAGGGACAAGTGATTCTACTACTTTCCAACACTATGGCCCCATTGTTCCTTATCCACCGGCCCACTGGCTAGCTAATGCTAATCCATCTGTTTCGGCCCTTATACACCTACCGGACCAGTCACCCTTTCAGCCTTTAGATCCAGCCCATGTAACCAAACAAAATATGGCCCAAAAACCAACTAACCCATTTTCGTTGCCATCTGCCCGTCTCCCTATCCGGACTCCACCCCACCTCCCCCACATAAAATCTTTGACCCAACAGCCTATAGCCCATTTACAGCCTGCGGACCTTAAACACACACCCCATTCCCAAGCCCAACATGTAAATCAGGACCAAACAAGCATTGTAGTTCATGATTTGATCCAATCCACTCGCCAGGCCTTTTTCCAACATATGCAGCCCACGCAGTCCATCATCGTGCCTAACCCAGCCACAAGATTGAAAACCAAGCCCAAACCGAACCTGATTCGGCGGCGCACACTTCCGACCAGTACAGTCAACAGCCCGGGACGACAATGTTTAACCGGAAACAAAAAACGAGGTCGTCCGTTGGGTAGTAGGAACAAAATCAATATAATAGGCGAAGAGGTCGAACATACTGAAGGTGAGGAGCATAGACAGAAAAAGATGCGGGGTGTTGGGGATTCTTCTATCACTGTACCAGAGGCGGAGGTTGCGAAGCAACCCCGCCTAGCCCAATGAGTTGTTTAAGTTGGAACTGTCAAGGGTTGGGGAACCTTTGGACAGTTCGTGCTCTTGGAGATCTTTTACGAGATCTCGTCCCCAATGTGGTCTTTCTCATGGAAACTAAATTGAATGACCGTGGGTTTGACCGGTTACGTAATAAGTTAGGATTGTTCGGTATTGGAGTTCCTGCTGTTGGTAAATCTGGGGGATTAGCTCTTTTGTGGGAAAAAAATACGTCGGTTTCAGTTTTGAGCTTTAGTAAGTACCATATTGATGCTAATATTCAATTTCTGGAGAGCGATTGTATTTGGAGATTTACGGGTTTTTATGGTGAACCGGATACAACTAAGCGTAAAGCTACTTGGCGTCTATTGAAAACACTGGGGTCTCAATCATATCGTCAATGGTTGGTTATGGGTGACTTTAATGAGGTTCTCCGGCATGATGAGAAGCTGGGGGGACCACCTACACCGGAATGGAGATTACGGGATTTCCGGGAAGCCTTGGTACATAATGATTTAATTGATCTAGGATTTACTGGATATCCTTATACATGGAATAATAGGAGAGCAATTCCACACAATACTCAGCTAAGATTGGATAGAGCTGTAGCCAATGTTGACTGGTCCAACTCTTTTCCCAATGCCCAACTAAAGCATATCCACACAAGAAAATCAGACCACCACGCCTTGCTGCTCCTTTTTTCGGCCAAATCAAAAGCTCCTTTCACCTTCAATCGATACAAACCTTTTCGATTCGAATCGATTTGGCTCAAATCTTCTGAATGCCAACAGATAATTCGAGATTCATGGGAAAGTTCCTTCGATTTGTTGGAAAATCTCGAAGCCTGTTCGGTGGGTTTACTGAACTGGAGTCGACATCGGTACCCCAACGTAAGAGCAGCTGTTCGGCGGATTCAGGTGAAATTGGATGCTTTACAGTCGAGGCCTTTTACGAATCAGGTGAAAGAGGAAGACAAACGCCTTAAGCTGGACCTCGAAGACATGCTGGACCGAGAGGAAGTAATGTGGAAACAGCGATCTAGTACACAATGGTTGTCGGAGGGGGATCGTAATACAAAGTTCTTCCATGCTCAAGCGACAAAAAGGGCGAGGTTGAATCACATTAGTGGGCTGAAAGACTCCGAAGGGGTTCTGCAGGAAGACTTGAACATGATGGGAAAAATTGCGCAAGAGTATTTCCATAGTATATTTACCAGTATTCAGCCTTCGAAGTCAAGTGTGGAAGAGGTGGTGAGAACTATGGAACCGAAAGTGGATCAAGCAATCAACCGAGATCTTTCCCGTTTGTTCACAGCGGCTGAGGTTAGAATTGCACTCTTTGATATGTTTCCTACCAAATCCCCTGGTCCTGATGGTATGCCTGCATTATTTTATCAAAATTTTTGGCATATTGTTGGTTGTAATGTAACTGCTTGTGTGTTGGATATCCTGAATAATCACAGATTAAACCCCAAGCTGAATTTTACCCATGTTGTTCTTATCCCAAAATGCAAAACACCAGATTTGATAACCCAGTTTCGACCTATTAGTTTGAGTAATGTTTTATTTAAAATAGCTTCTAAAGCCATTACAAATAGACTCAAACCCCATATGCATAAGATTATAGCTGAAACCCAATCTGCCTTTGTGCCTAATCGGTTAATCACTGACAATGTTTTAGTCTCTTATGAAGTTAATCATTTTCTTAAAAGAAAAACGAAAGGCAAAGAGGTTTTTATGGCTTTGAAATTGGATATGAGTAAGGCTTATGACCGAGTTGAATGGCCTTTTCTTGAACAAGTGTTGCTTAGACTAGGCTTTGAGCAGAATTTTATCCATTTAATTATGCTATGTGTACGCTCAGTATCATACTCTATTAAATTAAATGGAGGTCTATTTGGTCCTATTCAACCTGAGAGGGGTTTACGTCAGGGGGATCCGCTCTCCCCGTATCTGTTTCTATTTTGTACAGAAGCTTTTAGCTCTTTGATTGCTGATGCCGAGCATCGAGGGGTTTTGCGAGGGGTTCGGGTTAGCCCAACGGCCCCGAGTATTTCCCATCTTTTGTTCGCTGATGATACGCTTATTTTTTGTGGAGCTGATAGGGATTCTGCTGTTGAGGTTAATGATATTTTACAGAAGTACAGTATTGCATCTGGTCAGGTGATTAATATTGAGAAGTCTACGGTGGTGTTTAGCAAAAATGCGAGGCAGGATACGATTGATGAGGTAAGATGTGTGCTTCCTGTTAGGGTGGTGGACAAGCATGAAAAATATTTAGGTCTCCCAACAGAAATGGGTAAATCAAAACGAGAGGTTTTTAGGTGGTTAAGGGAGAGGTTATGGGCTAAAACACAGGGTTTTGGGGAAAAACATTTGTCGAAGGCGGGGAAAGAAGTTTTGATTAAAGCGGTTTTACAATCGATTCCTACTTTTGTGATGAGTTGCTTTAAATTACCTGATGTTTTGTTGCAGGAGTTAGAATCGATTATATCTAAATTTTGGTGGGGTGATGGAGATCGAAGGAAGGTTCATTGGGTCAGTTGGGATCGTCTTTGTGAGAGTAAACGAGATGGGGGGATGGGTTTTCGTGATCTACGTTCTTTCAATTTGGCTATGTTAGGCAAGCAAGTTTGGAGAATCTTAAAAAACCCGCAGTCTTTGTTGTGTAGAGTTCTTAAAGCAAAATATTTTCCACACGGTGATGTACTTAAGGCTTCGCATATCCCTAATGCCTCATTCACTTGGAAGAGTATTTGTAATTCCATTGAGTTAGTGAAGTACGGTCTGATTTGGAGGGTAGGTAAGGGTGTTGGTATTAGTGCTTGGCATGAGAATTGGATCCCTAGGATGATTTGTCGTCGACCTATTACCCCTGATTTGTATCACTTAGGGGATGTGGCTGTTTCAAATTTTCTTAGAGATGATGGATTGGGGTGGAATGAAGATTTGTTGAAGTGTGTGTTTTGGGATGAGGATGTTGAGGATATTTTGCGTATACCTGTTGGTGGTCATAATGGTGTTGACGTGCTTCGGTGGTTTTTTACCAAGAATGGTTACTATTCTGTGAAAACTGCATATTTTGCTGCTAGGGATTTAAAGAAACAGCGATCTAATTCGTTTGGCGTAGCCTCTAGCTCTCTCCCCCGCTCTAAAGATTGGTCTTTCATTTGGAAGTTACAGGTTCCAAACAAAATTCGAGTGTTTCTTTGGCGGCTGCTTAGTCACAGTTTGCCAGTCCTACAGAATTTATTGCGTCGAAAACTGAATATTGATCCTGTGTGTCTGCTGTGTAGAGAATCTGTGGAATCTACTGTGCATATTTTTAAAGATTGTCAGTTTGCGCGGTTAATTTGGGCTCTTTCTGATTTGCCTGCTCATGTGTTATTTAAGCACTGTACTGACTCTTGGGATTGGATCCTTTCTGTTAAACAGGGCCTGAATGCACAACAGTTTGCATACTTTGTTTGTTTGTGTTGGTGCATTTGGCGTCATAGGAACAATATTGTCCACAATAACCATGTTGACGATCCACAGGAGTTGGTATGTTTTGCTAATAACTATCTGCACAGATTTCAAGAAGCCCAGCGTCATTTTGCGACTCCAAATCCCCGACAAGCTGCAGCACATTGGTCTCCCCCAGTTGAAGGTACTATTAAAATTAATGTGGATGCGTCGATATTTTCATCTAGGAAGGCAGCTGGAATAGGCATCGTTGCTCGGGATTTCACAGGAGGAATAATTGCGTGGAGACAGAGGATTGTAGCACATATAGTTGATCCAGAAATTGCTGAATTCATGGCAGTGGCACAGGGGATTATTTTCGCACTTCATAGTGGCTGGCAAGATATTATTGTGGAAAGCGATTGTCTCTCAGTGATTAATGCCATCAACTCGACTCAGTTTTGCTTATATGCGGGAGGCCAGTTCATCGAAGATATTAAATTTTATTGTGCATTTTTTCAGAATATTGTTTTTAGCCATATTTTACGTTCTGCAAACTCAGTAGCACATGATTTGTCTAAACAGGTTAGTAGAGATGGGGATGGATTGGTTGTGTTGCCTCTCTAATTCTTATTTAATTCTGCTGTAATGATTCTGCCGCCCTGGTGACTTTTGTTGGAATGGAATGAAACAGATTATTCTTATCAAAAAAAAAGAACATTGCCTTGTTAATGATTAGATAAAATCTATCACTAGATTACGTGATTTATATGTGTGTGTGTTAATTTGGACCTAAGATGATGCACACTATTTTATAAGTCATTATTTTCATTGACTGGTAAACCGACAGGGACTAAGATGATTTTACTGGATCGACTTTGGACCGAAATAAAAGCCCAAGCAGTATCCTAAACAGTTATTGGATAATTAGGGCTTCTCGTATATATACTCACCAATTAGTAATAGCTACAAAATATTTAACGAGAATTCGAACTTGTCTCTAGACAAAAAGCCGACACCGATGCTTCAAAAGTTGGTCTGGATCGGAACATATCAATGATGGAAAAGTGAGTAATTTGTTTATCCTACTACTCATGTGAAAAGACAGATAGTTGGTTTAGTTGGTTAACTGGGTTTACGAATGGATAAACTTGTAAATTTAATTAGACCAAACTGATTGTTTGGTATAACCTATTCCTAAAGTTAAATTAGATTTATTGTACTTATTTAATTGTTATACTAATAGAAAGTAACTTAACTAAATTGAATTTAGTTCATATTTGAAAAAAGATTAATTAAATAAAAGTGAATTTAATTAAGGGCGAATTACAGTAGGTCTCCTGATAAATTTCGTAATAATACTTTAGTCCCTCTGATTTAGATAATAATATTTTAATTTAAAAAATATTTTTCAGTTGACCAACTGAAAATTCATTTTCCACGTGGACATTGAAATGATTAATTGCACATCAATCCCTGTAGAAATTATAAAAAAATCACAATTGATTCAAAAACATTTCATTCATTCATTTTCATCAAACTTTTTTATAACCCTCATCCTTCTCCTTGTTCTTCTTCTTCCTCTTCAATGTAGCTTATGGAGATTTTTAACTCAATTTGAGCCCGAATCGGGCTCATATGGATCCCCGATTCGGGCTCAAATAATTAGATCCACTAATAGACCTCAAAGGATCCATTAAGAG
>JAYMSR010001507.1:0-10035 GCA_036897825.1 Plantago rigida
AAGAGCATGTGACGTTTTTTCCCTTTCTGTTGTCTTTATGAGATTCCCGCTTTTCACTATTATCCTTCTCCGTCTTTTCTTTGTTCAATTCAGTCTCAATTTCTTTTGCGCTTCCCAATATGGTCCCTGAACTTTTAAATTCTCTGCAATTAACTTTTATTAAATTGAAGATTAAGGATCCTAACTTTTACTTTTTCTCTTTCAACTTCCAATAAATAGCAGTACGGCGGCCAATCTATACTGCGGAGAAAGGAGAAGAAAGTCCAAGGAGTAGATGGCTAAGACTGATGGTGTATCGAATCTAACTGGAAAGCTAAGAAAGGAGAAGAAACAAACGATGAAAAATGGAAGCTGAAGAAACAAACGTCGTAGTATACAATCGACGAAGATTTCCCCACACGCTGTTTCACGCGCTCTTTTGGACTTATTATTATACTTCAAAAAGTATTTAAAATTTAGTAATGAAAGATAATAATTAAATGAAGATGAAAGCTACGTCAGTCAGAAAGATGAACGCACAAGCAAAGTTCCTGAAGAACAATGTAACAAATGCAGCAGCAAAATGTTCATGAATTGCGCTGAGTAAATCAAACGTTAAGTGCACCTTCTTCAACTTAATTCATTCTATATCTTTGCTTACTTTAAGGTATCAAAAGTCAATTCAATCGACTATATTGCACGATATCTATCACAATTTACTACCATTTCCAGATTCACTTCCAACTTACATTAATCTCTCATCATTAACAAACTAAAATTCACGTTTCTCAGACAATGAAGCCGAGTAGTTTCATCATATCCTGCTTCTTTTTCATCTTATTCCTCTGCCTTTTAGCTTCACTAAACGAAATCCGCTTCGGTAGTCTTTTGAAGTTCCATCAATGTGCTTTTTATCAAACCACAGCGGTTCAAAACTTGCAAGATCCGAATTTCGTATCCACCTCATCTCCTAGTGGTGATGATGATATCAGAATTCTGCTAGGAATTCTAACTCTTCCTGATCAGTACCACAAAAGACACTTCCTTCGCCTCGTATATGGCACGCAGTCCCCACTTGGTGCTCGAGTTGATGTCAAATTCGTGTTTTGCAACCTCACCAAGGAAGATCAGAAAGTTCTTGTGGCACTAGAGATCATGCGTTACAACGACATCATCATTCTGGATTGCCATGAGAACATGAACAATGGTAAGACCTACACCTTTTTTTCGAGCTTGCCTGAGATGTTCAACGACACCAACATGCCATATCCGCCCTATCATTATGTCATGAAAGGCGACGACGATATATACATAAGGTTACAAAACCTGGTAGATTCATTAGTCCCTTTGTCTAGAAAAGACCTGTACTATGGTTTCGTTATCCCGTGCGAGAGCATGGATCCATTCGTGCTTTACATGTCCGGAATGGGGTACTTGGTGTCGTGGGATATAGTGGAGTGGCTCAAGGATTCCGATATCCCCAAGAAGCATCTTGAGGGGTCTGAGGATCAACTTTTTGGGGAATGGATTCGAGAAGGGAGACGCGGCAAGAATAGGCACAACGCGAAATGGTCAATGTACAACTACCCAGAGCCACGGACAAAATGTTCACATGAGCTGTGGCCGGACACCACAGCCGTTCATTTGTTGAAGAATCAAGAGAAGTGGATTCGGACATTGAAGTACTTCAATGTCACTCAGAATCTGAAATCTTCCAAATTGTATCATATACCATAGGTGAGACATGTTTGATACACACGCTTACATTTACAAATCAAATTTTTGGTCCATTCTTTTGTACGGGTCGATAACCTTTATGGTAGATGAGTTTTCCATCAACTATTTGTCCCTTGAGATTCATTATTAAATCTGATGTTGCTTACATTTCACAACTAAACAGTGTTCTACATATACATGATATTACAAGAGTAATGTTAAAGATAATGAATCGAAAAAAGTTGTCCGAAAAACTCCAAAGGTAGCTATCACGATATGACAAGACAAGAGTGGGTTTTTACCAAATCCATCACTTAAAAATGTAATAGCCGAAATGAACAGGTACATAGATGTAAACTGGCTCGCAATACCAAGAGGGAAAAATGAAATTATTGGCAAAATGAGCAATGTTACAAGTATCTGCTTTCTTGTATCAAAATCTCTCGACATTATCATATCATCATACGAATATGGTAATCCAAAAATGGGTATGATTCCCCAGTGTTTCTGGCACCAATCAATGGAATTATAAGCCATGTAAGAATGTATCAACTAAAGATAAAAATTCAAGATATCCCGAAGCCCAAGAGTGTTATCTGCAAATTCAGGGCTTGAGAGCAATGCTAAGCCCTAACTTGGGGGCCACGTTAGAAACCATTGTGTCGTACTCAGCTGAGACTGTTACAAGTGACTTAGGCCTCCATTCTCGCTGACTTAGAACAGCAACCTTGCCATTATTGGTGAATCTGGTTTTCACCAAAGTAAGAGGATCAACCTTGTGCACACTGCCAATGCTGAAACTGTTCTCATAATTATCTTGTCGGTGAATCATTTCAGCGGCAACTTCTGTTCCGTTCATTGGATTTACCAAATGAGCATACGAAGCCTTTAAAGTTTGACCCTTATCAGCACTGTGGAAAATGGAAAGTCATTAATAAAGGGCCGAGGAAATAAAATTATTTTAAAAAAAACGAAATCCACAAATGACAACTACTTAATGAGATTGCTATGAAACAATAAGCAACACATGAGAACAGAATAATGCAGAAATTGAGGGAAAAGAAAGCTCCGGACTAAATCTTCAGTTCCATGCCATAATGATTTAACATCCACCAGCTCACTCACAATCAAAAGTACTTATTCATTAAACTTTGTGAAGTGATTTCATCACTTGTACAATAAATTAATTCACAGATCTATATCTCATAGAATCCCACAAATGATACCAACTATTCCAATATAATGATCCATAATTGAGAATTAACAGAAGTGTATAAAAAGATCTTGGTTCTCTAGAAGATAAATAAATTCATCTTATAATTCCTAATTGTAATGCACTAACTAGAAAAATTGAACCCCTCACCCGTTTATATAATGATTTTATCTTGTACTTCATTCCCAATTCTTGAGCCCTTCAAATTTGAGGTTTTAAGTCCGCCACCTGAATACAAGAGGGGGGCACCATACATGTCTCACAATATACAAGTAGAGCTATGAATACTAGAGTGGCACCATACAGCTCTGTGAGTTTGGTAAACTCTAAATTCTAATATAACTAGTTATATATAGAGGTTCACCGATCACCACCAGCTAAGAATCTTCAGAGCAAGAATTAGATAAAGCAGTTCATTTATATTTTTGATTGGCCCAAATCTGTCAGGAATAACCAGTTCTCATACTACAGAATGAGACACCACAGCTTTTGGTTAGCCCAAATTCATTTATATTTTTGCAAAAATACCCTCCAAATTGAAAAAAAAATCTTCAATGCTAAATTTATACAGATATTTTAATACATATTGTTTGTTTGTTTCTTTAAGAAAAAGCTCCTTTAATTTTTGGGCAGAGCTTCAAAGCTCAGCCAGAAGATCTTCGACTGATCTGCATAGAGGTGTTGGCTACGCCCAGATCTGGGTGGAGCTATCCACTCCACCTATCTGGACAGAGTATTGAGAAGCAGCTTGTAGCAGCTCCATATGAAAAAAAGAAAAGGGAAGATGGTGAGAGATACAAGCTCCATATGTAAAAACAAAAAGGGAAGACGGTGTTTTTGAAATTTTGGCAAGTTTGATATTGTTCTGAAATTATGTGGTTGGTTGTGTGATGCCATAATCATTTTGAAAAGACCATATTAGATCTATAAAGGAGGTTATTTCCAATTTTTTGGTTCCATACTAAAATATTTGCAAAACGCATTATACATTCGGGTTAAAATAAAGTTGTAAAATAAAGGACAAGTTTTATTTTAGGTGGGTAAATTGGACTTCCAGTGAATTTAATGGATTTTGGCGCTGTAGTACATAAATTGGAGGCCTATTGGTGTTGATTACCCGAATTGAACGGTATTTTATTTGTCGAGTATTCAAATTTAGACACATACATTCTTGAATACCAAAAGTAACGGTGTCTCATTTTGGCTATAAAAATGGATTTTTCCCCGCAAGATGCTTCAGTCACTATCATGAATATTAGAGAAGTTATCTATGTGTTCAATTTCAGAAACTAGCCCACTAAATGGGAATCACCTGGCACTCTTCTGTTTAACTTGTCATAATGGATGTCAGATAAATTAAGGGTAGGTCATTAATTAAATTTTACTTCTCAGGGTATTAACATGCAAGAGCGGAACACATTGTGCATAATTTAACAGATACTACAGGTTAATAATAAAATGGATGGACAATAATAGTGAATCTTTGGAACAATAGTAAATTTATCCTAAAGTATCATTAATTAATATGATCTATTTTTGTTTCTAGCCTAAGAAATTCTATTCATAAGGAAATGTGACCATTTAAAAAAAGCCAACAATCAAATTTGTTTTTCTTTTGCAAAATTTCATAAGAAACAGATTCCAGAATAATCCTATAATATAGTATCAAGATATCTTTATACTACTCAACTTCACCTAACCTGAAAGACCCTGAGCATGAACTTACTTAAAATATATTTGCATGACAAAACTAAAAGATAAACTCCCCTGTTATAACATTTTCCAATACTAGCCAAATAAAAATATAGCAGCCCTACTTAGTTGTTTGGATGCTAATCCAGTATGTCGGCACTCGGCATAGGAGTATTCCATAATCCTCAGCTACAATATTTTGTACACAGAATGAGAAATTATGTTTATTATGTATGTATGTATGTATGTATGTATGTATGTATTGCCATCTCACTTGCCCTAAACAAAATTATAGTGAACATCATCAACCCTAAAAGAAGAGATTCTCACCAAGTTCATCTGTTTCCATTTTGGTAGTTAATCATCATCTTGACAGATCAAATATTCAAGAACCAACATTCATTTATGACGGGCATATTTGGTATAAATAAATAATCTGCCATAAATAGCTCATGTAGAGATAATTATAACAAACTATATACATAATTATATACAATACCGGGAGTATATATTACTGTGTATGACTGAGTGTACACATGCTGGCATTGGTATGTGTGCATGTATGGTTCCAGTGTTTCGTATGTAATGGATTATGTAATTATGTCTGCCGCAAAAAGAAAAAACAACAAAAGAAATGCATGTTCTGCAGTTGGCATTGCAACTTGACTGGAATGAGAGCATAGATAACAAGAAAGTTGAAAAGTAGAAGAGAACAATAGGAATAGGGAGTGCAGCATACAATATAAGAGCGGCAGAGTAGTCCAGCTTGCTGAAGCTTACTCCAACATTGCACTTGGTAAAGGAAGCGGAAGCAGTATCGAACCCAATTTCACCACCAATAGCAATATCCTGGGAACCAATTGCTGCAGCAACCTCTAGAAGAGGAGCCGGGTTTAATCCAATACTGGAGTTGATGGCTGCATGATGATGAAGATAATGCACATCAAGCTGTAAAATAACATAAGATATTTGTCAAAGATGATTAAGAATCATATCCAAGTATTTCTTTATCATATTTTCACCTCAATTATTTTTCCTTATAAAAACACAGTGGACAACAAGAAAGATATGTAAAAAGTATGACTCTTGCCATGCTTCAAATTCTCAGCTTCGCCTACCAATGTTATAGAAAGGAAAGATTTAAACTGGTCAATTCTATTACACCAGTTTTCTTAATTACAAGTATGATGAGCCATAACTTACCTATCATGATACCATCCCACTGCAAGAATTGTTTGCCCAGTAAGGGTGTGTAGACACCCACACCCACACACAGATCTTATGGAGAACATATTGGAAATAAAGTACATCAGGTAAAAAATCAATTTATAATCCATGTGCCATAGGTTCTCTCAGTGTAAAAACAAGACCCCTCAGAGTGTTCATGCCCAAGATTCAAGATTAGGTAAATAACGCATTTTTAGTTTTAAAATCTGATGTCTCCCAAGGGAGGAAAAACATATCAGTCTCTACAAAGCTCAAATGCAAAGTTTAGGGTCTTAAGTAATGGATAGGCTTTGGCAAAACTTTCGAATGGTTTTTGGTAGAGGGCATGAAGTCCCCTAGAGTCTAGACGGATTAGATGAAGCTGGGACTTCCAATTTTTCATTTTTTATTTTTTTATTTCTCCATTGGTTTCCGCTACGTGCAACTAGTCCAGCCGAGCACTGTCGGGACCTTTATAAGGGGTCTTCCTTTTATTACACTAAGATAACAGAAATTCAGCAAGTACCTTTAATTTAAGGGGAGGATAAGGGAATTTAAAACTGAGAAGCTGCATCAGGCAGTCAAGAAGTATCTCAACTAAAGTAACCTAAGCCTCACATAATTACTTGTCAACAGTCGGCTGATTTGAGTATGGATAGATGAGAATGTAACAATCAACTAAATATTGATGTTCGAAAGGCACCTCTTAACCATGGAGTTTCTGATTACGTTATCCAAGAGTTACAGTGTGTAAAACAAAACTAAAAAAAGAACAGGCGTATCACCTTCAGGCATACTTTTGTCTCTGGACATAACCATATTTACCAACAGATATAATTGATTTGTTTTTAAATTCAAAATCGAATGCAAGTACCTTTCCAGACTTTTGATCAGGAATATTGAAGCTAATCGCTGCTTTTGTTCCAGGCTTAACATCATAAGTCACCTTCGTAGAAACCTGTATAAGGGTTAGCATTTGAAATCTAGTTTGCAGCACAAGAATGAGTAATTATATCAACCTTGTTGCCAATCACGACTGAAACTAACTGCCGTATAAAGAATCCAATAATTGACTTGGAACTTAAAACCAAAATTCACACTTTTTATATGTTGTTAACTTTGAATGGCGAGAGGTTTCTTCTTACGTTGCAATATGTATCAACTTTCACATCAACAGTAGTTTTTTCACTTCTGTGCTGTGTGGTAATGTCACCGACAAATATTTGATCCTTCTTAATACCAGTAGCTGTGAGCCCCTGTACATAAGATAAAACACGCATTAAATTATCGAGTAGAATCTAAATGTACAGTGCAAATTTGGAGCATTTCCTGTATATCAAAAGATGTAGAATAGTACAAGCAACTTAATATTTGTTTCCTATATGACTAAAAGGATAACTGACAACAAAATTTAAACAGATTTCATTGCAGAATATAATGACTTGCAACATCAGCATTCAAAAAAATTATCTAACAGCCTTTGGTGCTTGTGGATGATCTCAATCGCAAAGAACGGACTTTTTTCTTTCGATTTCAAATAACAATAGTTTAGAATGGTGGAGTTACAGGAACATTATGTTATGATTATGCATTGACTTGAAAGACCATCGAGGTCATAAACATTAAACAAAGAAGGTGACGCAGAAGAATATCATACCATCCCGGTGGAGCTTGGAATTGTGAGGGAGAACTTCTGATCATAATTGTAATCTCTAGTCAAAAGATCTGTATTAAAAAACAACCAGATTTTTTTAAAAAATCTATAAATAAGCTCAGACAACTTCACTGATTTGATCTAAGGGCAAAAAAGAGCTAAATAAATTGTGGGTAAGCAAAAATTGTCCACAGTATTAAGCAAATCTAAGTGCACTTGGCATCTTAAGAACGGAAAAAAAAGTCTGTGAATTACTGCTGTATAGATACAGAAGCCACAAGATATGTTTGCAACATGATGTGCCATGGCACTACTCCACAATATGTCAACATCTAGGAATGGTTAGAATGCTCCCCTAACCCAAGGGACAAAAAAAACGTTACAACTTAAAATAACTTTTACATGGCGTTAAGAAATTGATTAGAACACTCCTCTTTCTCTAGATACAAAAAGATTACAAATAACTTTAGCTGTATCAACCTCAGAGTTGTTAGGACTATCTGTTAAATGACTAACTAATGTAAAGATTCTGTAGTATAAATAAATACAATCACGGAGTTTAATATAGTCAAAAATTAATAATCTCAAAACATAATCCTATACATGTACACTTACAGAGAAAACCAAATAAATGTGTAAATAACCAACAAGAAGAATCAGAAACTTTAAAGCAAAGACAGCCATCAAGACTATTGATAAGAATGGTTAGGAAGGACTCTGAGAATCTACCGGAATAACCAATTGACTGATGGGGAGGGACAATAACATTTCTTCTTCTGGACACAAATGGAAGTTATAATATTTCTAATTGCTAGTTAACTCCCTTAATTAACAGCAATGCATGCACATGTATGACTAGCCATTAGCCAATTCCGGATCCCAGACCATGACATTTCTAATGTCTCTTTCAACGACACAAAATTCTTGAACTTCATGAGCAAAAGCAACAACAGGTTCCCCAACACTGACACTTCCGGTTTTTGGGGTTAAAGATAATATTACCTCCGTCCCAATAATAACTTCCTCAGGTGACTATTGTACTGACTTTGACTACTTATTACTCCGAAGTCCTAAATTACACCACGAAAAACATAACAAAATTATATTACATAAGTAAATCAGGTACACTTGCCAAATAATAGCTCCGTCCCGAACTCAACTTCCTACTTTCAATTTTAGTCTGCCACAAACTTAACTTCCCCTTCCTAATTTGGAAATTTTTATACCCCACTTTTCATTATAATAGTACTATCTTTCATGTTTTATTCACTCTCTCTGTCATACTCTCGATGTCTCATACTTTATCCTACTTCATTTACTCTTCTCTAAACATGTGCCCTGACCCACGAGAAGTTGAGTCCAGAACGCAGGAAGTATAACTTTATCCGGTGTAACTTGGGAGTAACGTGTGGTCAAAGTTCGTGAAACGGTCAATCCTATAAAGTAGCTCGCTGGATAGGTTGTAGTTACATTATCCATTTTACCACATTTGCATCCAAGATTCAGTTGTAGATGCCCTTAGGATTACAAAATACTCTAATAATACATTGCACACACTGAATAACCCTGAAAAAAGGGAAAGAATCATATCGTGCAGATTGAAGAGATTAAACAACAACATTTACCGCATTTATATTGGTACATGCAACCGTTCAACTATCACGAATAATGCAAAATCTATAATCTGTCCACATAAAACTCGAACAAGTTTAACACGACTAGCACGAAAAGTAACTTCTACACGATTAATTAACACAAAATATGAAAGTGATGCAACAGAAAAGTAACCTCTTGCGCGCCTTCCAATTTCTGAAAACGGAGTCGGACCGCCTACCATCTTATTCTCCCTTGGATTGGGAACGACCACGTCAAATTCTGCAAATAATTTTACAAAAACGAAAACTAAGACTTAAGCATAACAGAAAGTGAACCTCGACAGAAATACAAACTAATCTGAACTAGGTGCGTAACGATTGAAGAACAATTAAGAATTCAATTTCAATGTATGCGAAAATGTTAATCGAGCATTGATATACATTTTACAGAAATGAGATGGAAAGGGAGAAGAAAACGTACAGATGATATGTATGATCGCCGAAATACAGCGACCACTCGGAACGACGGCGTTTGGCAGGTTGGAAATGAATTTCGGTAGCGCAGAAATGGCCTAGGGTTTCGAAAGGAGCGATGGGAGAGAAACTGATAGAGTGACCTAGCTGTCATTTGTGCTTAATGGGCCATCTCTGTGACAGAATGTCAAAATCGAATTGTGAGTCGAAAACAGGCCCAAATATTGGACGTGTAAGCCACGAAAACGATGTTAATTTTATGAGGTACAATAAATATATAGCAAATAATCTATCAGCCCAAAAATTCGTATTTCGAATTTAGGCGTTTTAAAGCGAATTGGCCGTCAAATCGTAGTTTGTAGATTGCGGTTAATCGGCCAATGTCATCTCTTCTTTTTAGTCCAATTATTTGAGCCAATTGTTCTTTAACCCTTGGCCCAACCTTTTACTACCATTAACTTGTCAATTTAATTAGTCATTAATCTCCACCAATTACTAGATGAAGG
>JAYMSR010001508.1:0-10030 GCA_036897825.1 Plantago rigida
TTCATGTATTGATCAAACACACTTAAAGCATTAATCACCCTTTCACCTCTTGGCGATTTTAGTGACTTAATGCATAAAGTGTAATTCGTTTTAACAACGAGATACACGTTTACACAAAATACTTGTTTCCGGCGTATTGAGCCTAATTGACCAATTCATTAAATGAATTGAAAGTTAAATACTAAAATTTCCCAATACATAGGTGAGTGAGGACCAAATGTATGTGTTATTGTAAATATCGAGTCTCGATGGATGATTGGTTTGGTATGATTACAATTTATTACAATTGCAAAGTACACAATTGGAAATAAAAAGAAGAGGTGTAACTAAGTTGGTAGCCGATACGAAGAATATAAAAGCTGCATTCGAGTTTCGTAGGTGTGTCAGAGTCAGACAAAACCCAACCCCTCATCAGAACAGAAACCCCTACTACTCTGACTCCGGCGAATTTCGTTAATCACGGACGAATGCCAGACGCTCCAAACAGGCGAATCAACGCCGGTGAGTTTGGTTTGGTCGGCGGTGAAACTCCGTCAACTTCTACCGGCGGATTCCGCACCACCCTCGTTTCCGACGACCGGATTCCGTCCGAGATAGAAATCCTCATTCTCGATCTCGTTCATCCTGATCGACGCGACCATGCGCTTGTTCAACTTGCCGTATATATGCTATCTCTCTCTCTCTTGCATAATTGCATTGCATGCTCTTCTTCACTTTTACCAGCTTTATTTTTTTGTTTTTGTTTTATCAATCAATTCTATTCGACTATCTAGGGTTCTAATTCTGCATGTTTACTTGATTTCCTTGCCGAATTCGCATTCTCGAGCTTACGGTATGTGGTCATTTTGTGTACATTTTTGTTGAGAGAATTTGAGACCTTAATTAATTCAACTTCGGTTGTAACCTTGCATTGCAAGTTGTCAATTATGCTGAGTGGTGTACTAATTGCATAAAAAATTAACTGGAGGAGTATAATTGGGACCAACTTTGATTAGGTGATGTGGTCAGGGCGGACCCAAGATTTGAAGTTTAGGGGATGAAATCTTAAATTATCAAAAATATTACTTATCCCCCCTACGCCGCCTCCTGGATGTGGTTTAAGACTAGTAATTCCTTAGCAAATTATACCAGTATTATTACTTGTACAGTTGTACCTTGTGAATTGTGCTTTTTTATTAAAATTTTGGATGCCTTACAGTATATTTTGAGTTGCTTGGACTTTCATGTGGTTCGTGGGGTGGTGGCATTGCTTGCTCTGTAGAATTGCCTCACTCTGACTGTAGATTATAGGTGTTATATATAGGGTTCTGATTCTAGCAGTGATTGAAGATGCTAAGAGTTGAATAGGATTTTTGGACTTGTGACATACATTTTGGAGAAGGGCTGCTATACTTTGTTCATGTTTGCATACAAATCAAAGGTTTTCTTAGTCACTAATTTCTTGGATTGGAAAGAAATTATGAAACTATTTTTGTAGACCTCAGTTTGCATTCTCGAAGGTGGTCTGTCACTCTAACTGTCTCTGTAGAATTCATTGTTACTATTGAACTGGCCATATATCCTAAGCTGGTTAGTTTGGTCTGTCTCAACAGGGGCAGGTACAGTTCCCGAATTTGGCTCGGTTGATATGGTTCTCTTCTGGCACAGTAGTGATTCTTCTGCAGGTAGATTTCATAAATGCCGAGTGCATATAACTTTTGGCTTCGTCAATTCATGATGTGTCAAAGTTACTCAGTAAGGCATTGTCAGGGATAAAATCAATGTTTGGAACACGCTAAATTGTTAAAAGATATGTAGAGATGCAGTCAAGTTTGATGTGTTTCGTCATCTGCTATCTAAAACAACGAATTAAGTTTTTTAACTTGTGGATATATAGAGTCGGTGGAAGGAGGTCGAAGTTAAAAGCAGGAACCGTATAGTCTTTGGTTGGTGTTGCAAGCATTTTGCTTAACCAAAAATAAGAAAAACAAAACAAAAACAAAATGGAAAAAAAGAAGTTTTAAATTGTGGATGCAGTTATGCAGTTTTGATGCAATTCATCTTCACTGTCACAATGTTAGCACATTTTTATCCTAAAGACAACATGGAAAATAAAAAGCCTCAACAACTGTTGAACTCTTTGAGAAAATAGTACTTTTGGTTTTGTATTCAGGCGACATGGCTCATGGTCGAATGTCTGTTTCTCATTTCTGCAGGAAATAGTTTCTGTCTATCCAATGCTGTTCCCTCCTAAATTAACTTTAGATCAATCAAAGAGGGTGTGCCATGCACTTGCACTTCTTCAGGTCTGGTGCTTTTCATTTATTATGTTCTTTTTTTTGCTGCTCAGTCAGTTAAATCTGCATTCTCATGTGCTTCCTTTCCCCCCCGGGTTGCAACTATGTTTGTATCTTTAGTTTCTATTGTAGATATATATAATTGAGAATATTTGTTTTGATATAATGACATATCCAGTTAGTAACCAAATAGAAAGTTAATTGTTTAAAGACCATTAGAAGATAGAGTAAACATTGTCTTACCATCTATCACCAGGTATATTCCCTATGAGAGCAAGTCTGTGATCGATTAATCTATCAGTACTTGTAATCTGTAACATAAATGATACTGAAAGGAAGTCCAAGATTAGTCTTAACGGTAATGTTACATTCATAATATAATTTATTAAATGTTCGTCCAATGTAATTTAGGAGCAATTATGGCCATAATCGACCCTTCAAATTAGAAAGGAACAATTGTTGCGGGATGGATAAGATTTAAGAGTATATAAGTAGGAATGTTCTCTCTACTTGAAAGGACTGAAAAAACTCTGTATTTAAAGCAGCTTTCTTGTGAACATTGCTCTTCGGTGTCTCATCATGCAGTTTGTTATCTGTACTGTGTAGCTTTGGATTCATGTATCCTGTTGGTTTGTGCAGTGTGTAGCTGGTCACCCAGACACGAGGAGTGCGTTTATTAGAGGTAAATATTTGTCACAAAAACTCTGATTTTCTTTTTATATTGAACAGGAGATGCCAAGTTATGTTTGTTATTTCTACTTAATCTGCTAGTAAATAACATTTGGAGGGAAATTACTTTTGTTAACAAGTAATCTGCTTAGAGAAAAATGCATGCGAACTATCATTGTCACCCCCATCCTCACCTCTAACCAATGCCAATGGTTGCAACAATTTACTAACTAACGATGGTTATACCATCAAGCCTTGACTTGAACTTCATAAATCTATGAGCCGAGTATATGTTCCGAATGCCCTTCAATTCGAAGTGAAAGAGGCTCTAATAATGGCCCATACCATACGTACTTGAATTTGACCACCATTCCAAAAAGTTTGTGACACTTTGTTACTCTGGCCTTATTTTTTGAGTATAAGATTAGTTGCTAAAATTGGAGGTACTGCGTGTTCTTTGATGTGATACTTTGCTACTCTGTCCTTTACTGGAAATAAAGCCTTAGACTCGTATAAAGGCTTCAAATGCAACTCGCACTGATTTGTCTTACTTTTGCAGCGTACATCCCGTACTACTTGACGTCGTTTCTCATAAGTACTTCCCAAACAGAGCAGTCTGAATACCTTAGGCTTGGTACTTTGGGAGTCATCGGTGCCCTTGTCAAGGTATCTCTCTAATTCACATAGACATCTTTGCAATTTAGTTCTAGGATATGATTTTTGTCCCTGGATTGATTGTGTTGCCTGTTGGCAATGGCAAGGAGATTCTTATATTAACAAAATGTTGCCATATCTAGATATAAGCCTTCCAGGAGAAAAGTAGCATTTTCTATTTTTCTCCCATCAACCTGATTGGTTTACTAATAAGTCACTCAAAATGCTCAAGACAGTGCGGACGTAAAATCTGGGTGTTGGATTTCATGTCTTGGTCAACTCTTACATAGGATGGTTCCGCACATGGGTATGACTGTGGTGCTACTTATTTCTGAAGATACCAACTACTGCCAACTAAGCTTACTAGCGTCTAAAAGCTGATTTCTTGCTATGGATGATTAGCTCCATTCGTTTCTTATGGGTTTTTCTTTCTTTGCATTGTTCTTTTACTGACTCCGGCCATGTAAAATGATTGTTCTCATGGATTGATTAGGTGTAAGCGCTTATGATTTAAGCTTCGACTTGGTTTCGTTACGTCCTTACCTCAATCCATTTCTGATCAGGCTTTTTTCTTTGGAATTGCCCACGACAGTTCGATACTTTGAGTGACCATTGGTTGTACTCATTGGCATTTTACCTTTGGACTGGGGGATCTTTACCTTCATTATATTGTACCATAATAATATATTTCCTCTTCGCTCCTGACATTTAGCACAATACTGATGTTCTTTATCTATGTCCAGGTTCGAGATACCAATGTGATTATTTTCCTCCTCAATTCCGAAATGATGCCGGTATGCCTGCATTGCATGGAGAAAGGAAGTTCCTTATCAAAAACAGTTGAGTGACATTTAATTCCTGAGTGTGCTTATTTTTAGGCCAATGCCAGTTGTTTCATGTATATTGCAACCCAACTGGTTTCTTGTTAGTTATCATGATATTTTTCGGTACGGGAATATCAAATGTTTGCCATTTTTTGTCTAGGAAACAAATAAATGAATAATACATCGATTTTGTAACAGCTAAGTTTCTCACGTCTAATTTTATACCAGACAGATATGAAACACTTTTTTCTAACCCTTTTTGATAGGCCAAGCGTGCGAACACACACACACACAATCATTCCTTAGGACTTAGGAGTGTCTTGAATGGTGTTTGAGACTTTGAGAACCTTACCTCTTACACCAATGAAACACGTCATAAATGTTTGATGTCTGTATGTTGCAACTTCCCCCCCCCCCAATGGTGTATGCTGATCGGCGTCTGATACCCCAAGTGTCATACCGCGTGGTGGAGGATCCAGTTTCTTTGATAACAAAAATATGCTTCTGTTGTGTTTTTTGTATTCATTTGGAATCGTGCTATTGGTTAAGTCCCTCCTGGACTGATGGCATGGATAAATATAAATTGATGCATTATACATTTGTACCACTGCACAATCATGTGGAGGTGAAAGCTGTTCTGCCTTAGGCATGAATATATCAAGTGTTGCAGTCCAGAAATTTTGGTTTTCATGGCTTCTTTTACCATCTCTGTCACTATAATTGCTTGATAAATCACCTTTTGGTAGGTTGCAACCTTCATTTTGCAAAAAATTCTGCTGGATGATGTGGGTCTAGAATATGTGTGTACAACACTGGAGCGGCTATTAGCTGTAAATCAAGCACTAGTAAACGTGGTTACTGCAGTTGTTGAGCAGTCCTTAGCAAATCGGCAAAATCTATTGAAGCTTGTCATTAAGTGTTATGTTCGTCTCTCTGAGGATGAAAGGTTGGTCTTGTTCCACATGGAATCATCTCTTGTTTTCCTCTCTTCACGTCTACATTTATAATGTTTGTGAATAATTCAGTCAAAAATATCTGCAGGAGTCACTGGACATTGAGGAATTTTTTCCCAAGAAGCCTTGTTGATGGCACATTTCAACATTATTTATCGGTGCATCTCTTTGAAATTACATGTCACTTTAACATTTCCTCACATTTTAAAACTAGCATCACATTATGTGAGCTTTGACAAGGTTGGGAATGTAACTGATTTTCCTGATGATTTGCTCTGGCAGGAGGACTTAGCAGCAAGAGCGTGGCTGCAGCAGTTCGTAGATAATATCTCGGAGCCTCCAATTGTGTAAGGAGGTGGGAAGACCTGATCATATGGCAAACCATACAGAACAAGTGCTTCAGGACTCATTATATAATTATCTCTATTCGGTTGTAGAAAGTAGGAACTACCTGCAATCATAGTCTAAAAGACTTGGTTTGGCCATATGTTTTGGATTCTTGACTGGGATTTTTCGAAGCATTTCGTAATGTTTCATATATTTAAATGAAAATATTATAAAGGATTCAAAATTCTCATATTTTTACTCTGTTTTCACTTCTAATTAAATGATAAAAAGGGGGGAAAGGGAACTCAGTCTTACTACATGTTGAATTTGGTAGCTCTAGCATAGATTATGGAGCGTTGCATTCTCAAGATGAGAAAGACAGTTTTACTACATGTAAGACTATGTTACTTTCTACAGATACTTGGATAAATTTCAGAGATTCACATATTAAGATGTAAAGATACAGATAGAGTCAAGTTTGAAACATTTACTGCAGCCACCATCTACACAGCAATGGTGAATCCATATTTCTATGTATGCGTATGCAGAGAGCTTAAAACTATATGTGACTATATGAAAATGAATACTAATTGTAACTACTTCTTTGAATAATCTCTGGGCCCAAATATGGTTGATCCGATTCTCACGTTTGTACTGCCCATTTCAATCTGCAGGCATCAGAGAGGCAGTTAAGCAAGATTATACATCTTGATTTTAATGTTAGATGTATTTAGTATAGAAGCTGATTATTACTGAGTAAAGATCAATCGACGAGTAACAAACATGATAGACTACATATTATCAATACTCGAGTAAAACATAGCATATGAAATCGCATGCTGAGGAGAAGTTGATCATCACAGTTGTACATTCCATTATTACACCTCATCATCTTAGTCATTTAAATTCAGAATCAGCATTGCATATATCACAGTTGAACCTAGTACATGGTACAACATAATTCCTTAATGCATGCATGGTTGATATGATGATTATCCAGTACAACACCACACGTCGACAACTGGATTTGGGAATGAAGATACTTTTTAGTTATTTGGGGTTTAAAGATCTGTAATTTCAAACGTGAAATATACAATTAAAACATAGCGTTACTATACTAGCTTACCGCTTGCTCAAAATCACCCGACATGCCCATTGATAACTCACACTGTGCTTCAGCGATTCCCAATGCTTTGCAGACATCATCTCTACATTTTAACAGAGTCTACATCATGTAGATCAATTCATCCATCAGACTCTTAAGATCAGATTAACAGAACATACAGTGATTTAATGAACTAAATCCAAGGTAAGGCACACCGAAGATTTCTTTAGTCATAACAGCAGATTATGCAAATCAAAAAAAATTAGGAGAGCATAAAGTTGTAATGCCTATAGAAGCGTGCTCGTTTTCCATAGATTAAAATAAATTAAAAGGCAAACAAGAGGATGTCAAAAGTAAGGTAGTAGATATTATGCACACATCTATGTGCATGGATGGGAAACTGATGAACTCCAGGCGGGAAATAGATGATTTCTAAAATTGAAGCTCTTGCAAATCAATCCGCAACATTCAGATATTGATTCTAATAAAAGCAAGCGTTACCTTAAAGTTGTCCGGGGTTGAGGTTTAGTCAGGCATCCCTATAGTCATCAATCCAAAAAACTGAAGATTTGGGCAACCCAGCTTGACATGTTTGACAAGATCAAGACACTCTGGTGGATCTACTCCAGATTTGGCTGCATTATTCAATTAGCTTCTTTTTAATACTTTTACGAGGCGGGGATAATTGAACAAGAGTAAGTCTCAGGTATTAAAGTCAATCAGCTGGTCCTGTACATTATTCAAGGCAAAAGCGACTCAAAACACTTGGGAGGGTAGTGTTGTAGTTTTAATCATGTTCATAAAAGTGGTTTTTTCTTATTGTTTAGGAAACACAGACATTTTTATTAGAATTTCACATTTGATTATGCTTAACCAGACATTGTTGCCCGAGCTGATGAATATTGAACCAAGTAATATTATTTTCAACATCAACAAGAACTAAAATTCTTCAAAAATCAAAACATGCCGAGGCCACACGTTATTCCAGTTGAAAGGGATGTAAAACTCAGTACTCACATACTTCCCCACTGGTGTTGACTTGAACCAATTCCTTCAAAGGTTTTCTTCCAATGCTTGAAACTACACGGTCAAGAGTATTTACTACCTGTGCATCAGTAAACATAGCAATAATAGGACTGGTTAGCTTGGAAGCCTCTGATCTGCCAAACAGCAGTTTATTTGTCAATTACAGATTCACAAAACCAACTGCCGCATGCATCTTCATGGTCCCTGGGTAAAGATGCTCAAAACGAAAAATAACAAGCATGCGTAAAACAAACCAAATTTGGCACCTATATCATACAGAAGCTTTTCACATTTCCACCATATAATGAGAGGGAACCAGTAGAAATCTTCACAAAAGACACACCAGCACAAATTCATAAGTTCATAATCGAGTAGGAACAAACATAAAGATACCATACAATGCAACACTCTCATGGGATGAACAGCCATCAACTTTCTCACACACCGGTTTTATCATTTTGATTCTCTAACAAATTTCACATCGTTACGTAAGGAAATTCTCGATACATGGCACTATCACTTGACCAGAGAAGAAATTACAAACAGTAAACAAGCACAGGGACAGTAACCTCACCTTCACATTATCAACACCGTGAACCATCGCCAGATTCGGAACAGCAGCTACGCATGTAAAGACAAACAATAACATCAAACTAGTCCCAAAATTAACAAATTTGAAAGAAGCAAAACTAGTCCAACAAGAAAGTTACAATTAGCAAGAACAACATATTACATACTCAACAGCGGTTTAACTTTATTGCTCTGCAAATGCCCAACGAAATGCCACTCAATGTCTTCTGGAAGCTGCTTAAACACAAACACCAAACACTAACATTCAGCAACAGTGAAAGTAAACCATGGATTCAAATCAAGGTATATTTGAAGCTACTGTAATAAAAATGAAAGCTTTACAAGATTTTAAAGAAATTTGAATTGGGAAATGACCTGAGGAGCTTTTTCAATAATTTCTTGGACATAGTTTTCGCCAAAGCATCTATGGCCAGCATCATAGACCTGGTCAATTAGAGAGACAGGCTTGGTTTTGCTAACGGCGACAACCCTTACATCGTCGGCGAGGCGGCCGGACTTCTCCGCCGCCAATCGGACGCGGTGGAGCACCGCCCGCAGAGCTGTTACGGCTACGCCTTCCAGGGCCGGAGCTGCCATATGAATGAATATTGGATATTAACTGATCTACAGTCTACAGCTTCTTGGTCACTTTGCATTTTTTTCTTGTCTTGTTACTAATAAAAAGGTGAACATTTACAGTGATACATCTGGAGAAATACAAGCCTCATAAAGGTTTTGCGGTCTTAAAATTTGATAAAACTAATTCATACGTTTTAGTTTTTGAATATCTATTCCGATCCATTAAAAACTTCATAAGATTTCTCTTAAATTAATGAATGGTAATAAAATATTAGTTTGCAATATTTATTATATTGTTAAAGTTGCAAGTGTATGATAAAGTAATAGAGATTGAATAAAGTGATACTAAAGTAGAAAAGAGAAATAAATTTTCATTTATGGGATTAGTAATGGAACTCTATAAAATAAAATTTAGGAAGTTATTAATGTAACGGAGTGAGTATTTATTTTCAATGTCGCAAGGTGCGGTACGTTATAAATGTATAATCATGGTTCTAAATCTCATGAAACGAGAAATATCAAAATGTCTCAGTTTTTTTCCTCACGAAATGAAATGGACTTGAAATTTGAAACTATTCTTAAACACCTTGTACTTTATAAAATTTTATTTTATTTTCAAAATATTGCGAGAAGTTCTGAAAAATACCGAAATGTCTACGAAAAGTTTCAAAACTTATTAAACATATACCGAAACCAAGAGTTTAATGTATGATTCTAGGTATATCCATTATCTTGGATCTGATCTTCTTTTATTTGATTTGATCATTTTTATGATGAATTCGATAACTAAAAATGAATTCGATAGGTGATAGTATATTAATATTATGTTTTCCTTCTACATGGATGTAGAGTATGTTATTGGTAATTACTCACATCCTTGTCTTTTATTGTAGTTGGCAATAATTGGCATGCAGTGAAATGATATTATTTGTACTGCAAAGTCCACCCTATGATTTAATGCTTCCTAGGCCAATTACTCAAAACGGTCGAGAGAATTATTGCGCATCTGGTGTCAGATGAATCCTCGTCAGTTTCGTGCCGTGTTGG
>JAYMSR010001509.1:0-10029 GCA_036897825.1 Plantago rigida
AATGTAATCTCAAGTTTATCGGTCAAGGATGCTCTACAGAGAGGTAAAGTGGGCGGAATTCAGGGATTCCTACTTAGATGTAATACCTTACAGTCCGCACACCTCGAGGGATATGAACAGACTACCGTACCACTTTGGTACTTCCTCCGTCCTAGTGCAAGCTTGTTTTTATTTTTTTTACTCTCATAAATTAATCCTACATCATATGTTATTAAAATGATTACACATACTCCCTTCGTATCAAAGAAATTGTCCAGTTTTGACTTGTTGCGGTTAACAAAATTAAATTTTGACTAATAAATTGTAAGGAAAAAATGTCCTTAATTTGAAGTTAAAGTTGAATTTTGTTAAAAAGGAAAGTGTTAAAGATGAACAACTTATATTTTACTGGGAGAATACATTCTATAATTTTCTTATTTAGCATGTAAAATTAGCTTATAGTGAAATAAATGGTTAGCAACGCCAATAAAAAGTAAATGAGATTTTTGTTCCTAGGAGTGTATAGTTATAGGCTTAATGATTGGACAAAAATTGCAACATGCTACCAAACGAAGCATTTTTCCACATAAATATGATGACCACATTCAACAACGCCCAAAGTTATTGGATCTCATTGCACTACAATTAGTTTTTCCAATTCGAAGTGAAATAACACGTCCAATCCGATTCTTCTCCAAACACATTCCAAAAGTTGTCACAAAAACAAATTAGAAGAGGTGCTAATTGATTTTTAAAGATTCGCAAAACAAATAAATTGATTAGCTGATTTGTTAATGTGTAATTTTTTGATACTTTGTAAAAACTTATCATATTCTTTAGCTAATGACACCATCCCACATTAAGTAACACAATTGAAGTATTTCAAAAATAACATCATCGATATTATTATAATTGAAATAAAATCCAAGCATATGATCGAGTATTCGAATCTTGATAGGTAAAAACAAAAAAGAACAGAGTATTACTATTTTCTTAGTTTCATACACCAGATCAGCAAAGCACGTTGTTGAGGAATCTCGTCAAAATCTTGAACTGGTTTTTCGATCCCAATCTAACAATCATACTGCTTCACAAACTCGATCTCTTCTCACGTTTTGCCAGCTCCAATCTCAGCCAGTACTCCTCTTCAGTCCCTTTCAATAATCATTAATTTAAACAAACACAAAGCACACTTCTTTATCTTCCCTACAGATTGGTTATATACAGGCATCACCTTTTTCCTCTTCCTTTATATAAAGCTTGCTCTTTTCTGTTACGCCCATCACTTTTTTCCTTCTTTTTGCATGTATTATGTGTCCATCTGTTGTTAGAAACAACATACATTGATTCTTGATTAGCCCCTTTTGCTAATTTCCAAGGTACGTACAGGTTGTTGTTTTTTCTGTATCTTGATTATGAATTGTACTGTTTTTTTTTGGAATTTAGGTTGATTTGAATTGGATCCTGTGCAAAAGTTTGGATTTTGGGCTAATGGGCGCAAATGCATTAAACGCATTGTGTTTGTTGTGTCTTCCATGGTTTCAATTTTGTGATCTTTTTGTGATACTGTATGTGAGTGTCTAGAGAAAGATCTTGATCACATTTGAGTTTTGGGATACAATGTAGCTTTGTACAAAACTTTATAAATTGTTAGATAAAAAGATTCTCTTGATTTGTCATATTGGCAGTTGCTCAAATAGATGACTGAATGTGATTTGCTATGAATTGATTCAGAATCATCAACAATGAGGGGATCTGTTTACGTGGCAATCGCAGCTGCGATCCGAAATTTCTTGCAAGGATGGGATAATGCAACTATAGCTGGTAAGCCCTTTACACTGTTGCATCAACTGTGATTCCATTTTGTCTTGCCTTTGAGTTGGTAGTTCTGTTTTCAAGGATAAAGTTGTGCCACATTACAATGTATGATTGATGATTCCAAGGGTGGTTAGTGGTTAATACGTATAAATCTTCAGAATATTATTACTAGACCAGGTCCATTAAGTAGATGTTATTGCTGGATATCATCCAGATCAGTGAAAAGAAGAGCAAGAGATGCATTGTCGATTAGATCTTTGATATCATATGGCTTTTCTGAATTGCATCTGATTTGAACACATTGGCTTTCTATTTTGATTATAATCTGTTGAAACAAACTGAAATCGAGCATATCGGATGTGTTTCAGGATCTGTTCTTTACATCAAAAAGGAATTTGCGCTGGAGACCCAACCCACAATAGAAGGTCTAATTGTTGCCATGTCCTTAATTGGAGCAACAGTTATCACCACATTTTCTGGACCGGTGGCAGATAAAATTGGACGGCGTCCAATGCTTTTAATGTCTTCCATTATGTATTTTATCAGTGGGCTGGTGATGTTATGGGCTCCAAATGTGTACGTGCTCCTTCTGGCAAGGCTTTTGGATGGTTTTGGTATTGGTCTTGATGTGACTCTTGGTCCAGTCTATATATCCGAGACTGCTCCACCAGAAATAAGAGGATCACTGAATACACTTCCTCAGTTTACTGGTTCCGCGGGCATGCTCTTGTCGTACTGCATGGTATTTACAATGTCGTTGACAAATTCACCTAGTTGGAGATTGATGCTTGGGGTTCTCTCCATCCCTTCCATAATATACTTTGCATTAGCCGTGCTTTTCTTGCCCGAATCTCCGAGATGGTTAGTGAGCAAAGGAAAGATGACGGAGGCTAAAAAGGTTTTGCAGATGCTACGTGGAAGGGAAGACGTCTCAGGTACATCTCCTGATTTATTCTGTCTTCCGAAAACATGGCTCTTCCCACCTTGTTCTTTAGGCAATACATGATTTTCCTTTGGCTTTGTAGGTGAAATGGCTTTGTTAGTAGAAGGTCTTGATGTTGGAGGTGAAACATCCATCGAAGAGTATATAATAGCTCCAGATGGCGATCTTGCCGACACCCATGAGCATGTTGTGGAAAAAGACCATATTAAACTATACGGGGCTGAAGAAGGTCAATCATGGATTGCCAAACCTGTCAGAGGACTGAGCACTCTCGGCATGGTTTCTCGTCACGGCAGCATGGTTGACCCCATGGTCACACTCTTTGGAAGCATACAATGCCAGTCAAAATAAGCAACCAAAAGAAGCAGCCAAGCAGCCACAATTGTTGAAGACACAATTGTGGAATGATCCTGCTGACTAATGTATACAAATTACATGCCTATAAATATAGGCTTCATATTTATTGTTTAGATAAGAAATCAGTAAAGATGTAGTCTATTCAGTTTCATATTTCAAATATATTTCAGTTGTAAATATCACTTCCATTTCACGTTTAATATTTTGACATACACGAGAAGCTTCCGGAAAATGGAAGCATGAGAAGCATGCTCTTCTCGAATTTTGGTAGCATGTTCAACATTGGCGACCAACAAAAGCACGAAGAATGGGACGAGGAAAACCCGAACAGGGACGGGAATGGTGACGCATCTGATGGATCTGGGGATGAATCCGATAGCGAAAACTTGAGGAGCCCGTTGCTTTCTCGTCAAGGTACTCATAACGAGAATGAGCAAGTCAATGGTGTTGGAATAGGTGGTGGTTGGCAGCTCGCATATAGAAAGGACGAGAATAATGCAGGAGGTTTGAAGAGGATCTACTTGCACCAAGAAGGAGGCCCTGGATCAAGGCGTGGTTCGGTTGCATCAATCTCCGTGGGAGATGTTATGGGAGAAGGCGAGCAATTCATTCATGCATCTGCATTAGTCAGCCAGTCTGTTCTTAGACCAGGAGATATTACAGATGAGAACCCTATTGGTTCTGCTATTAATAAGAAACCAGAACCGAAGACTGGTAGCTGGAGAGATCTGTTTGTAGGGGGAGTCATGAAAGCACTTGTTGTCGGAGTTGGACTTCAGATTCTTCAACAGGCAATCTGAAGAACATTATAGCCCATAGTTTATTATGTTTTTACCTCGTGCATTCTCTTGATTCTACTTCATGCTGATGTGATTTATTTAATGAATGATATGCAGTTCTCTGGTATTAATGGAGTTCTTTACTACACTCCTCAAATTCTGGAACAAGCTGGTGTTGGAGTTCTCCTATCACATTTAATTAGGCCTCCGATCTGCCTCTGCCTCTTTTCTTATTAGTGGCCTGACAACATTGTTGATGCTTCCGAGCATAGGTGTTGCGATGAGACTGATGGACATTGCTGGTAGAAGGTAATATACATCCTCTTCCTTGATTTCAGATTTCAGACTCACCATGTTCTTAGCCGTTTCATTGTTTTTATGAAGTGTTACTACAATTTGCATAAAGTGCCCGATAGCGAACACCTATGAAACTTCAAAGAAACTCGAAAATCAAGAATAACAGTTGAAGAATGCTATCAGCAATTGTTCTTATTGGTTCTTTTCAATTTCATAGGTGTTCACTATCAGTCCCGTATTGGCTCCTCAGCTAGAATGTTCTTTAACTCTACTCACATACATATGATTCCTGAATCTGTTAGAAGCCATGCTCTAAAGTTGGCAAGTTGCTATAAAAATATCTGTAATGGCATAGTATATTATATTACTCGTAATGCATGTAACACAGTGCTAATTCATGAGAAAAACCGTTATATAGGACTGCAATTTCAATTCGACGAACTTGTTCCAACACTGTATCATATTTTCTACAGGTGGCTACTGCTCTCGACCTTGCCCGTTCTATTGGCATCTCTGGTCTTCCTAGTCCTCGGAAACGTCATTGATTTCGGCCCAGTTGTGCACGCTATCATCTCAACTGTCAGCGTCATTGTTTACTTCTGCACTTTCGTAATGGGATTTGGCCCAATCCCCAACATCCTGTGTGCTGAAATCTTCCCAACTAGTGTCCGAGGGATCTGCATTGCCATATGCGCTCTGACATTCTGGATCTGTGACATCATAGTCACGTACACCCTCCCAGTCCTGCTAAACTGGATAGGCCTAGCTGGTTTGTTCGGCATATACGCCATTGCGTGCTCCATCGCATGGGTGTTTGTCTACCTAAAGGTTCCGGAGACAAAGGGCATGCCCCTTGAGGTTATCACAGAATTCTTCGCAGTAGGTGCAAAGCAAAATACTGAATAAAAGAGTTTGTTAGAAGTGCAAAAGTTGCGTTTCCTGATTCCTATCAAGGACTCGAACATGGCTGTCGGTGTCTCCCTGAGAAGCTGTAATAATTATCAGAAAGATGATCATCACGAGTGGTGAGGTATCGGAATCAAGGCGGATTGTCTGTCAATGTATACTTGCTATCTGTGGTTTTTGTTACATTTTTTGCTAGTGTATCTTTCATAGTTAACATTCTGTGTTCATACTTCTTTATAACCTTGATTCATTTGAACAATACATGTCAACTAATGATTCATAAAATCAAGTACCTGTATCCTGTACTCTTGTTATAACCATTAAACTTCAAGATAGGAGTTCAAGGTAATTGGCCAGTCGAATCTGTACTATTTCAACTGCAGTGCAGATGCTGCAGGCAAAGTGGGAAAAATTGATCCTGGGTGCCCCTGGTAGCACCCATCACTGTTCCCGCAAACTGTATAGTGAACTTGTTACCAAGACCCCAAATATCCTGGTTCCACCACCCGGGTAGTAAAAAATTCCAGATTTCAAGCAGGTACTTCATACCTTGAATTTGTACTCGAAACTAGACCGTTCAAATGGAATCGAGAACCAGATAACATAACTGAAACGGAGGTTATCGTTTCAGGAATCAAAACCGAAGTAAATAGTTTCAGTTTTAGATCCATAAATATATGGCTGTTATCTGTCCGGTTGAGTTTAACAACAAAAAATACATTTTGTCGACAAATAAAACTTGGCTTTGATAATGCCCAAAGACAAATATAATTGTGCTAAGTCCCACAATTTTGAGAAGAGGACAACTATCAGAGGTATTATTGAGATAATAATTGAGTTTGTATAGTCCAACAAGGCCTCTCAAAATATGCAAGCCCGTGAACCCAATACAATGTCTAATGATATGTGTATGTACTATAGTACGTGTATAAGGGGCCTACACTTGTACCAATCCAATGTTGACAGGCATAGTTTGTTGTATTGTTATAGAATTAACGGATCCTAATTTATAGAGGGATTAAAAGTCAACATAAAACATCATCGCTATACCCATAAATATGTACGTAAGATGTAACCGCTATCTACATCGATATCATACATAATCATTAATAATTACAAGATATTCAGTCATAAAATATAATCATATGTTTAAAACGTTACATTTATATTCAATAACATCATTCGGAAGGTTTTCTCAATAATTCAGGTACTTTCGCTTGAGTTTCTTTACAAACTGGCTTTCCTAACTTCACGTTCAATGTTAGCTATACCCAATTCGTTTCTGTCGGCTTCACTAATCAACAAAACATGCTCTTCTAACACTTCCAAACTCCATTCTATATTTAAAACTCATGATGTTACGTCTTATATTTGTCATATGTCATGCGAATTTCATGACTTGTACGTTCATATATGTCCCTAACACTACTTTCTAACACGGGAAATTCCCAAAAGGAACGACACCACTATAGTCCGAAGTATTTGACTCACTCCCCCAATTCAAATTTATGACGACTTGTATCGATATAATGTTGTTCGATTCTTCATGTTCACACACAATAGTCTAGACTAGTTGAATAAGAAGTTGATATGATTGTTCCCATTGGGCAGCTTAGCCAAGCTAATCTAGTTTCATAGTGTGAAATGTGGTGAATTAGCCAAGACTAGAGGTAGACATTTATAGGACAGGGAATCAGACCTTGTCTTATGGAGAAAACACTGGCCTTTGTTTCGGGTACAATTAAAATTTGATAATTGATATCATATAAGTCTATGGGATCTTATCTACATCCAAATAGCTGCCTTGATGACCATCGGCCGACTAATCCATAGTGACTTGTTCCGGGACGAACTATCCCGCACTTCGACAGGTTTATAGATGGTTATGCTTTATCCAACCACCACTAATTGATCATAATCGGACCATCTAGACCAGAACCTCACATGTTATTGGTATGTATTATTCATTTTGGGCCGAAATTCTCATGTGTTTGTTTTTTATAATCACCAAAAATTCTTTATACCATATCAACGTGTCTTTTTCTATATCTTTTATTATACTTAATTTTAAAAGATGCGGTGCGTGGAGTTTATTATGACAATTATATATTGTATCAATAGATTAGCATACATTATAACACAAGATCGCATTCGATCCGATTTTGAATTTAAGTAGCTCACGCATGATGAGTTGAGTATATGTCATCATGTATTCTTGAGATGTTCCGTGAATGACTGCGAATTTGCTCCCCGTGTTCACTAAAACAAAAAGGCCAATTAATTAATTTGATCCATTGCCAAAAAGAATAGCAAGATTGATTTCTTTAACTAAGTGCTGCCGTACTGGCCCACCTTGTTTAAATAGTGTATGAAGAAGGGATTACCATCTTAACAGAGGAACTATAGATAAGATTAATTAAGAAACCAATATGCATTATGGTATATATAATCTATTAGCTAGGGGTTTCTACTAACGAAATTGGTGTTATATATATAAATATATATACGTGGAGTGGAAGATGACATACTTATAATTAAAAACACCAATTACGTATAAAAACACCAATTACGTACATTTCATACTAGTGCAAATCTACTTTAAAACTTTGTGATATGAGTTTAATTACTCTATACTAAGGTACTATGATTAAACACATTTATGCCTTTATAAGTTAATTATTTATATTCTATCATGTGTTGTTAGATAAAAATAATGCAACCTAACACGATTTAATTGATGTGTCTAAGTTATTCTACACTAAAAGTGTCCTTGAATTGGTATGTAAGGATATATTTAAGCTACGTCTAATCTGCCACTAAGTACTCAATTAAGCAGGTAAAACATTTTATATTAGTCAAAAGTGTCCGTTTCTTGTCAACAAAATAACACTCAATGATCATGAAAATTAAGTCAAGGTCTCACGAAGTTATTACTTAAACCGGGTGTAGGATATTCTTTGAGACGGTGTAACTAATAATCATCAAGTATATATATTGTTTGATTGTGAATCACGCTCGTTTGATAGTATCATTGTAACCAATGATTTACAAAATTATTTGAAAGCAAAATAACTCTCAAATGGGTAAAATTCTTATTACTCAATTAATCATGTAATTTTCACAATTAACAAGAGGATTATAGTTAGTTGACAAGTTTTTGTTATCATCATGCAAGGACTAAACTAGAATAAATGAAGAGTATAGTACAAAGGGAAAGAAAAGATTTGGACTTACTAAAACATAAGTCAAATTTATGGACTAAAGTGTCAATTGCTGTAACATTCTATAACTAAGCTTGTACATTACTACATTTAACATATTACTATTTGCTTTGTGCTTCATATAGCAACTCAAGCTCATTTGTATATAGTAAGATATACTTAGTTCGACTTCTCCGATAAAATGCGCTCTTTGTTTATTTCAAATCAGATAATATCATACTAGAATTTACTTGTATTTTAAGTCATCAATAACTGCATACTTATAGAATCGGATTTCTCTGTTGATTAGTTGTGGATTATTTACATTAGAAGTTAGAACTGGTGATGAGGTGACACGGACATGGAACAAAATTATTCCTCGTCCATTATTATTATTCTGAATTATCATATCCTATCCTACAGTATCAAATATTTTTATTACACTCAAATAACAGTATGTCCATTGGCACCTAGTTCTTCTATTATTATCCCTTAGAGTCCGATTTCTTCTAGACCCAAATTCCGCATTATTGATAGATAGGGTAGTGAATTAATGGATGAATTTGGTAAAAATGAATGTTTTTAGATAGTACGGGGCTAATCCCCGTGACATGCACCCATATTGCTTCTGATGATCTTGCAAACCATTGGTACGTTACCCCTATTTTCGACACTGCAGTTAACTTGTTTGCATCTCCTTGGCCTTGTATATAATGAGGCAGGACAGGAAAGAATTAAAATTCTGCGAAATAGAACCACTTCAGAAGGAACTTATTGAACAAAACACTCTAGTAGTAAAGTGTATCATATGATATCGGATGGGATACTGAAACACGAACTACGTACATATTATTAATATTACCAAGGAAGTAACCAATGTGCAAAATGTATATGTATACGCACGCACATACACTCAATCGTAAGCATATCTATCACACTTTATATATAACTAACTTACTAACTAAAAACTCTTAAAACATCTTTTCACTTTACACTTTACACTCGTAGTACTTTTACTGCACCAAAACAGAGTAAAAACTAGAAATGGACTAACTACTCAAGGTACATTAACAACCTTAGCCACAAAACTATTAACCAACGCCAAAGCATTACTGGTCACCTGCTTCACCTTCACCGTCCTGGCACACACGGCCTCTTTCAACTTCCCGTCCTCCACGTCCTGGAACCCGTCCACACATGTATCCTCATTGGTCAGCGCGGCACTCATCCATGTCTGCACATTACTCATCTGAAACCTCAGCTCTTCTCCAGCAAACGCACTCATCTGCCTCATCTGCTTTATCGACCCGTTTATCTCGTCCACCGCGTCTTTAAACATCGAAAAGCAGTCGTGTAATGCGGAGGCAGCCCTGGGGTCGGGTCCGTAGTCGCCCTGGCGGGTCAAGTTGGCGACGAAGAAAGCCATGCGCCTGGAGAGGGAGAGGCTGAGGCTGACGGCGACGAGGGCAAGGCGGGCGGGGTCTTGTTGGACGGTGGTGGCGTAGCCGGAGAGGGAGTGGTAGCAGAGGTCAGGGTATAATGTGGTTCCGCAGCTTGTTCGGATGAAGTCGTTGGATGAGGCGGTTGGGGTGGACGATTGGGCGGCCACGGTGGCCGCGAAGAGGAGGAGGAGGAGGAGGAGAAGGTGTGGAATTGTCATGGAGAATTGTTTTGTGTGTGTGTGTGTTTGTTTGTTGGAGGAGATTGAGTTTAGATGTGATGATAGAAATGTTGGGATAGGCTAGGTCTT
>JAYMSR010001510.1:0-10028 GCA_036897825.1 Plantago rigida
CAAATTGAATGGTATCAACGTTACATTTTTGTATATAAATTTTACCCTAGTAATAAATGCGTATATGAGTAGCGTAGTTTTAACTATTTGAAACTTCTGGCGTTACATTTCACACGGAGACCACACCACCATGGGTTAGAAGTTTTCTCGTCTCTCAAGTGACTTTTAGTAGACTGATGAAGTAATTTAATCCTCTTTTTGCCCTAAATTTTAAAGCTCAATTTCCTGCAACTCTTGGTGATTCGATTCAAGCTCGTCTTCTTCCTAGAACACAAAATCCCACAAACAGTTTACTACTTCGCATAATCATTCATTCAAAGTCTGAACCTTTTTACAGCTGCAAGGATTACTGTTAACAACAAAATGGGAGGCTCGAGAAAATCACGAACGAGGAAATCCTCGCCTGATTCCTCAGCCTCATCTTCTTCCATCTCCACCTCATCTTCCTCACAAGAACGCTCTTCCAGACACCGAAAGCGCCACCGCGAGAGGAGCCGTAAGGTTAAAAAGTCGCGAAAAGCTAGTTCCAAGAGGAGGAAACATAGTAGCAGAGATGACGAAAGGGAGAGGCGTAGAAGAAGGGACAAGAAGAAGAAGAGGAAGTACGATTCGGATTCGGATCCGGATCAATCCAGCGACTCCGATTCCGAATCGGAGTTGGAGAATCCGGAGGAAGTGGTCAAGTTCATCCTCAAGGAGTTTCCTGCTGTTGCTGCTGATTTGCAGCAGGTAATTTTGACTAACTTTTGCTATTTGATTGCCATCAATATGTATATTTGTGTTACATTTTAGTTGTAGTACTTTTTTTAGTGGACTTGATGAAATTCATATGGTGATGCTGAGCAGCATATCTTACCAATTGTGTTATGTTCAGCTCTTGCGAATGATTGATGATGGACAAGCTGTTGATATAAATGGATTATCTGAGAAGTCATTGGTTAAGCAACTTAGGAGGCTATTTATATCATTGAAGCTCAAAGAAAAGGGTGATCAAGTGTTTTTGCTGCCGTCTAAAGCGAGTCCTACGTTGGATGTTGTTGGTCCAGTTATCAGCTCTCATGTGCAATCTGCAAAGGAGGTTGATGATGTGGATACACAGATAAATGCACATCCACCGGAACCAGAGTCTGAATGCGTAACTGGCACGGATAATGTGGATGGGGAAAAGGATGACAGTGTTGGACCGAGAAGAAGGTAAACGTTTCTGTCTTACTGGAATCTGTTATTTTGTTTCTCCATGATATGCTATTGGCTTTTCTGTCATAGTAATATGATCTTGTGAGTGTTCTTAGTAAAGGGCAAAAGGTGTCAGTAGTAAGGTAAAATAGGATATTTAGGTCAAATGGAAAGATCAGTAAGAAGTTAGAACTGTTAAGTATGCTCACCTTAACTTTGGTAAAAGAAAAATGTGCTTGTCTTGACTCCAAGTTTTCATATGTGCTTTTGTAGTAACATATTCGAGGTTTATTGCAGGGTAATTGGACCTGCAATGCCTTCGGCTGAATTACTTGCAGCTGCAGCTAAACTTACAGAGGCAGAAGCAGAACTGAGGTATCGATATAAACAAGTTGCTTATTTGTGCCGTTGGAATCATTTTTATTTTCTTCCCTGAAAATTGAGCCTTTTCGTTATGATTGCTATACTAACAAGTTGATAAACATAACTAGGCAAGCTGAGTTGGATGGAGACGATGGTTTATTTATTGGACCTCCTCCTCCTGCTGTTGTCAGAGAAGCTGCATCTTCAAATGAAGCTGAACGTTTCGAAGAGGTTTGTTTATCTATTTCTGTTTCGTTATTAGTAACTCCATATCGCCCTAGACATCCTATTCTTTCTTTTCCCCCCCTCATATATATCTTTACACAATCAAACCTCCCTGGTTATTGCTATTATGAATGATAAAAGATAAGATAACCATGTCCGTTCTTGCAATTTATATCATGCTTCATAAACTTAGCTTGTAATGATTTAGGCCTGGAGTTTCCTAATATGTTCAGATTATGAGAATAATGGCTGCTGAGGAGAGTAGTCTATATGATGTCCTTGGAGTCAACCACAACATGCCCGCTGAAAACATGAAGAAGAGGTATGCCATGGTATTTTGTGGATGACTTAATTTATGCTAGTTACTTATCTGTTTGGGAAAGTTCAATTGTTTATGATACAAAGTTGTACATTTCTTGCAAGTGTTGGGTAGATTTTGAAGAGAAAATTTTACAAGATTGGTTAGCACTTAACAGTATATTCGAGGCATTATTATAAGCTTGTATTCATCAAGATTGGTACCTGCCTCGTGATACTCAAGTTGATTCTTATATTTATGGCACATGATTTCTCTTGGAGGATAATATGTAACTATTGAATTTTGCTTTTTTGCTTACTTCTGTTTGGGATCTGCAGAACAATTTGCTGTCAGTTTATTTGTAAAATCTTTAAAGTCTTGTTTCGAAGTCTGATGGTTCACATGTTTCGAACGGTCAGATGTTATAGAATAATGTCATCTCGTCCCATAGCATTCTTATCTTTGACATTGAATTCTATAAATTGTACCTATGACTGAATCAATTCTTTTCACTAAATTGCACTCAGTAATTTGGCATCCCCCTCCTCCTCTTGTTCCCTCTGCATCCTGCTATTTTATCATGTTATGGGCAAGCTCAATTGCTGACAAGTTGTTATTTTAGGTACTGGAAGTTGTCTCTAATGGTCCATCCAGACAAATGCTCTCACCCTCAAGCACAGCAAGCATTTGTTAAGCTAAATAAAGCATTCAAGGACTTGCAGGATCCTGTTAAGGTGAGTGTTTGACATGTTGCAGTTCTTGTTGAAAACTTAATAGAAATTTAGACTGGATTCTAATTGATAGTGGATAGATTATTATTGTATACAGGTTGTTAATATCCGTAGTTAAAGACTGCATGCCATTGTACTGTGTCTTTAGAATTTGGAAGTTTAGCTTTTATTTTTAGAGATGAGAACATTGGTAATGTTTTTTTCTAAAGAAAAAAATTAGGCTTGGAATATAGCAGTAAAAATTAGTAGAATTTAATTAACAAAAACACAGTTGCTCACCAATAAGTTGGAAGACGGACTGGTTCCATGGCTTGTTCTTTTTTCTTATGCTTACAACCGGTTGGGAATGTTGTTGATAAAGATGGTCTAATGGGTTTCATCTTAACAAGCACCTCTTTCTTTTGTTTAGCGGAAAGCATTGGATGGCAAAATAAAGCAGAAGGAAGAACAGGAAGCATTTCAGGTAAATATCTGGTGCTTTGATACTTATTTATTACCGTAGAGAGTGGATTTATTGATTGAATGTGTTTACAAAATGCAGGCAGAGCTTAAACAAATGCAAGAAGCTGCACAATGGAGGCGGCTTCAAGGTTTGCTGTTTTCAACTAAATCTAAGTACTCCCTGTCATCAAGTGCACATGATAATAGACTCAAGTCCATGTACCCTGTGTCAGCTTAAGTAGTTTTTTAATCTTTATCTGCATATCTGGGGCTTTTAAACTAGTTTCATAGTATCCATACCCAATTGGGTAAAAACAAAGTGAGTCAAATGCGATAATAATGGCCCAAACATTGATATTTTAGATCACCGTATTTTTTGTGATTTAAGACCTCAAAGTTTATGGTTTTCTTTAGCAATGGGAATTATCTTGATATCGGAATATAAACTGTTTTCTGGCAGGTATATCTATGGAGGGGGATGATTTGCTCCTCGCACAGATGGACGTGAAAGTGGCACCTTCAAGGGATGAATGGATGACCAAATTACCTCCCGAGAGAAAAGTAGGTGGAGAAAGCCGTTTCCTTTTTGGTTTCTTGTATACGTTATATATTGCCATAATCGTATTATTGGTCTGATGATGGAGCTTTAGCCTTTAAGGATGCTAATTTTCCTCTTCCGGCAAAAACATGCTACAGTCAGTAGCCTGTTTTGGTTTCAATGTTTGAACTTAATGAATGATTCATGATAGCATGTGATAATGTTTAAACATTGACAGAGCTAGATATCCATTAAGTTGAAATGTAAAAGTAAGTTCCAGGCTGTGATTACTATGTTTGTGTCTTACCTACTCTTTAGAAGTTCAGATGTAGTGCCCGTGATGTGTGATTAGATGTATTAGTGCGGCATTAAGTTTTAAGGCTGATTGATTTAGCAAATTGGCTTTGTTTGTATTCACTTGAATCTACCGATTCTAAAAGAAATTTCTTTCCTTCAGGCTGCTGGTGTGCCCACGCAGTCAACAAGAGCTTTTAGTAAGAACGCTAAAGAAGGACGTGGTGATACCAGTATGTGGACAGATACCCCCTCAGAAAGAGCCCAAAAGGCTAAGACAAAGTATGTGTGTTATTTAAGGACTTTTCTTCTCATTCTCGTGAATGTGTTTTTCCTTTTCTGAATATGGTTTAAGAATTAGGATGTGCACGATGTTTTTCAAACATCCTACTCTAATCGTGAGATACTTGTTTCAGTTACTTGGAGGCCTACAATGAGGATGCTGCGCTTGCTTCAAATGAACTTGAAAAGAAAGCCAATCCTGATGCAGAGCTTGTTGATAAATACAATAAAGAAAAACGGTCAAAATCACTGGTGGAAAAACATAGGGAATCGACAAAGAGCCGCCTAAAGAAGAAGTCCAAGAAAGACCCAACATCGAAAGAGGAGTGGGAAGAAAGCCATCCATGGAAGCCTTGGGACCGTGAAAAGGATTTGACTGCCGGAAGGATGAGTGTCAAACTTGATCCGGAAAATATGTCTCAGGGACTAACTTCCAGGTTTTCGTCTGGATCATTCCAAAGAAATTTCCTTTAGACCAGATGATTTTTTTTCATTAGTTCGTTCAGGATGATTTACCTTCCCATTATACCCATATATGAGTAGACTAGACAAGATAAATGCATCAGCCATTTATGAAGATTTGTAAAGTTGTACAATTTGAAAATTTAGTTTTATGTAAATTCTACCGGTGTAGTTCTGTACGCATAAATATGATTCATGTCTGAATTTTTGACATTTATCCAGTTCTTACTGATTTAACGCATAAATATAACAAGAGATTTTGTGTTTCAACATCGAATCACTCGAATTAGAGTCGTCGTTTTCTTTCTGCTTTGGTGTCAACATCATCAACTTCCTAGATGATCATAATCGCTGGAGCTGATGATGAGGGTCGGTGAAAGTTACTTGACAACCACCGGACAATTATAAACAAAACAGGTGTTTAATATATTTGTCAACCTTGTCCAAGAAGTAGCAGTAAAGTCCTGTTCTTTTCCTTGGATTTCCGTTTCTGGTCACCCGTGCCTATTATCAGATAACACAATCAAGAAATATGCCAGCAACATACATTTTTAGAGCCGGGTTAACGAACCAGTAATCGACTAGTCTTTTAGAAAGGAAACATACGCGGCTGGCACGTTTAAGGGAGTGACAGATCAGAAGCTTAGATTATGTGTTGGAATGATGTTTTCACTTAAAAAAAGAAATTGTGGAACAAGGGTGGTTGTGAAAACCCATAGTGCACCAGGAAGCATGGAGTAGAATGCACTCAAAGATATCAAACATACCCATGTCAATTTTTGCGGCCACAAATGGCTAACTTTTGGTGTCAAAGCTAAACAACTTACCTGGTCATTAATTAGTACTACTAAACATGCATTGGCCTATGTTTTAGGCTAGCCATCACCATTTGGTCTGCCATCTTTCTCCTAATATAAACAACATGCACAAGACACTGTTGGGACCATCATTTCATTGTGCTCACGAATGGATATCATATGAATCATCACAAGACAAATTTCACCAACACTACACTCTTGTGTGAAGGTTACTCTCAAAACTTCTAATGATCTGCATTCCATCAAGAAAAAGTTGCTTTACCAACCTCAAAATCATTGATGAAGTGTAATCATCAATTGATCTGGAAATCTTTCTTGGGTCCTACTCTTTTTACTAACATATAGTCTTTGGACAGTTGCAGGATCAGGAGGACGGAAACGAATGGAGATGGACTTGTGTGTGAGTGTGCCTCCTGGCTTTCGGTTTCACCCCACCGAGGAAGAGCTTGTTGGATACTATCTAAGGAGAAAGATTAACTCTTTGAAGATTGATCTTGATGTCATTGTGGAGTTTGATCTCTACAGAATGGAGCCATGGGATATTCAAGGTATGCATCATGTTGTCTCAACTCGTAGATATGGATTCGATTGTGTGATAGACCTAGTCTTGGTGAGGCTTTCGTATTACGATAATGAGGAAAGATACATGTTTCTGATTGTGTGTGTCTGTTTTCTTTGTAGACAAGTGTAAATTGGGATATGAAGAACAGAACGAGTGGTACTTTTTCAGTCACAAGGACAGGAAGTATCCGACTGGAACAAGAACCAACAGGGCAACAGCTTCTGGTTTCTGGAAGGCCACCGGAAGGGACAAAGCAGTTCTGTCAAAAGACAAGATAATAGGAATGAGAAAGACATTGGTGTACTACAAAGGCCGAGCACCGAATGGAAGGAAAAGTGATTGGATCATGCACGAGTATCGTCTCCAGACATCTGAACATGGACCTCCTCAGGTAGGCTCTTCTTACAACAACTTGAAATTCATGAAAATCGATTGTTTTTTAAATCCTGCTTGTATGAACAGGAAGAAGGATGGGTTGTTTGCCGTGCATTCAAGAAGCCAAGTCCAAGTCACAAGCAAGGTTTCGAGGCCTGGAACAATTCTTGCAATATTGGTAACAACAGCAGCAATTTCCGGCCTATGATGAAAACTTTCGATCCGTTTAATATAGGGCCGAATTTTCATCATCAGCCTACATTTCCATCACAGACCGGTTTCTTTCCTGGCCACAGTCAAATGGTTGATATTCCGAAGCTAGATAGCCCCCCTATGTGTACTAGTTTAACAACGAATGATAATAAGTTTTTGGGCGATGAAGACATGGAAGATGAGAAGAGCAGTTTTGTTAATGATCAGTACAGTGATTGGAAGAGCTTCAACAAGTTACTTGGTTCTCATCAAGGAACCTCATCGAGTTCATGCTCAAACATGCCTCTGACAAACCACAACGATGAGCATTTAAACAGTTTACTTGAATGCCTTCCTGACTTGTAGCAAGACTGCCTTAACACATACTAGGATGTTAACTGAAAATGTAAATCTACTGAACTTTTTCAAGTCTTTTGTGTTATATGTTGCTTCGACTCATGCTTCTGCTGATATGCGAATTGGTGCATAGGCTAGTAAAATTGCTTATTGTATTTTCGAGCTTCGACTCTTCTTTTTGTAATGGAATATTGAATTTCTATCTATTTTTTGAAGCTCAATCACCAACACATCAGGCATATACAGATTCTCTGGAGAAGACAAAAACTAGGATAAAGAAAGCAATATGTTGTTCTTTAATCAAACTGAAATTCCAGACTTTGTCTTGATCCAGAATTTGCAACATTGCCAGCTAGAAATACTTTATTTTGTCTCATACTTGATGTTACTTGCATTAAGCATCAGACATGACAAGATACAGAACAAGTATTCAATTTTATGCGAAGCTCATCGTACCTATATATACCTGATCCGTAAACATGAGAAAGTCACACTCACATCTATTCCAGATACAGTTCAAAGCTAGGGAAGAAGCATGGAGGCCTATTTACCATACATTTTTCCTCTTGTACTTCTTCCTATATCTGTCTATCTTATCTCATCTTTCCGTAAAAGGAATTCTGCAGACACGAAAAACTTCCCTCCAGGGTCAAATGGATGGCCAATGCTAGGAGAAAACATGGAGTTTGCTTTCCTAGGCCCTCAGAAGTTTGTCAAGGACAGAATGGACAAGTTCTCACCAGACGTTTTCCGAACCTCCTTATTAGGAGAGAAAATGGCGATATTCTGTGGCGCACAAGGTAATAAGTTCCTTTTTATGAACGAAAACAAACTTCTGACCTCCTGGTGGCCACAATCAATGAAGAAGGCCTTATTATTCCCTGAATATATCGAAAGTAACTTGAAAGAAGTGTCTGCATTAAAGCGCAGCTTTCACCATGACATCCTCAAGCCGGAAGCATTGAAACAATACATACCCGTGATGGATGCGTTAGCTCGTGAGCACATGGATCGCGACTGGACACCTAATGCAACAGTGAAGGTTTTCTCATTGTCAAAGAAGTACACATTTGAGCTAGCATGTAAACTATTTTTAAGCATAGTTGACGCAGAGGAGATAAAGAAGCTGGCTGATCCATTTACGCTTGTGACAAATGGGATGTTCTCCGTGCCTATTGACCTTCCAGGCACAGCTTATAACGGTGCAATCAAAGGAGGTGCATTGGTGCGCGCAGAGCTCATGAGGATTATCAAGGGGAGGAGGAAGGAGCTTATGGAGAATAAGGGGAATCCGGAAATTGAGGGTCGAGATTTATTGTCGAAGATGCTCCTAGTGACCGATGAAGATGGCGAATATCTGAGTGAAATGGAGATTTCTAACAATATCATTGGCTTGTTAGTTGCTAGCTTTGAGACTACAAGCTCTGCAGTCACTTCTGTCATGAATTACCTTGCCTCTCTTCCCCACATTTACGCAGAGGTTTTGAAAGGTAAAAATCGTCATCACTTCAAAGAATGCAGCTGAATTTTAACCTTATTTACAAAAAAAATCTACATACGAAAAAAGTTGTATCTAAGCCTGCTTTTTTTAATAGAACAAATGGAAATTGCCAAGTCAAAAGGTCCTGGTGAGCTATTGGCATGGGAAGATATCGAAAAGATGAAATATTCATGGAACGTGGCACGTGAATCTCTCAGGTTAACTCCGCCTGCTCAAGGAGCCTTTCGAGAAACCACAACAGAGTTCACCTATGCTGGATTTACCATTCCTAAAGGATGGAAGGTAAGCAATCCACATTTTGGTTTACTAGTCCCTAACTGTTTCGGAAAACATTCTTTCGCTTATTCTTAAGCTCAAATTGCAGACATTTTGGACAGTACATTCAGCACACAAGAATCCAAAATACTTCCCAGAACCCGAAAAGTTTGACCCTTCAAGATTTGAGGGAACTGGACCGGCTCCTTTTACGTTTGTGCCATTCGGAGGAGGACCTAGAATGTGTCCTGGAAAAGAGTATGCTAGACTGGAAGTCTTAGTCTTCATGTACAATGTTGTCACAAGGTTCAAGCTGGAGAAAGCAATTCCGAACGAGAAGATAGTGTTCCATGCTTCTCCTACACCGGCATACGGGCTTCCAGTTCACCTCAAGCCCCATGTGATATAAATCTGTCTGCAGAGTTCTTGTGCCACTGCTTGAAGAACCAAGACACATTCTCTTTTCCATAATTCCATAAATGCAATTGCTATTTCTGCTTGTTTTCCTTACCTGTTTGTTATGATGACATGTTCAAAGTGTAATAAACTTTTGTTTCTTTCTTGTTAAAGCTTCAATGTTAGTTAGTGGCTTCACTCTCACCCCATTTTCTTAATACAAATGTTTAAAATACCAGAGATAAATATCTTAGAGAACCGATTTGACAAGTTTCTTAAATCCACTTGGTTGAACCAAAGGTTTCAATTTGAATCGGTTAATCCAAATCCAATTTCAAACTGAAATACTACGATATCGTCGAAACTAATATTTGGTTCCCTAACCATTTGTATTCATATAATTTGCCCAAATTTATGATGATTTAGACACAAAAGGTCCTCGTTTACATTTTTGTGCGGATAAAGTGATTAATATTCATTTATTCGAATTCAAAATATCACATGAATCCTTAGTCACATAATCCTTCACCCTCTAGTGTTTCCTCAATTGCTCCATGTGCAGGCAATTCAAAAAAGTAAGGTAATTGCTCCCGAGCTACTGTCACCGATCGATTAAGAAAATATAAAATTATGAGATTGCTCCTGATGAGTAGCTACTGTCACAGATCGAGTAAGAAAATAAGATAATTGCTCCCGACACAGTCCCCAATCGATTAAGAAAATTATGAGATTGCTCCTGATGAGCTACTGTCATGGATCGAG
>JAYMSR010001511.1:0-10027 GCA_036897825.1 Plantago rigida
AGTTCGCCAAAAGTCAAATTCGTGAACTTAGATATAATTATTTTTTATCGGGACTTACTTGTTATTATTTAACTAATGAATATGCATGTGTAATATGTGTATGTAATCTGCCATTGAATTATTAAGTCATTGGTTGAATTGAACTTTTAGAAAGTTCATGGTTGGGACTTACTTGTAATCAATTTCTCTCCAGTCGTATTCTTAGTCTTCTTCCTCGATATTTCCCTTTTCCCCGAATTCGACATTTCCAATTCGGGGATAACAAACAAACCCCTAATTATGCTAAGAAATACCCTAATCTTTGAACTGGTTTAACCTATGGGAGTAAAACTTGAATTCGATCGAGCTGTTGGTTAATGGCAAGCATGGAAACCGGACCGTTGCTCCATTTTGAGCCACACGAGCTTAGTTTCACTTGTAAGTGTATTTCCCCAATTTTTGTTGATTTCAGGTTCTGTTTGATTGTGATAATTTGATTGGAGTTTGCTTTGAACAGTTGAGTTGAATACCCAATTGTCTTCCTCTCTCCGATTGTTCAATAGGACCGATGATCATGTTTTCTTTAAGGTGAGTTTTGTCTACTTTTTGATAATGTTTGCTACTTATTATGAATTTTTGATTATCAAGTTAATGGTAGTATGACTTTTGTGTGTCATTTGGATTATACGAACATTTACTGTTTGAGATGTTTGCTACTTACTGGGATTATCTAGTTAAATGGTATGATTTTTATGTGTCATTTGGATGATCTGTGTTCAGTTATTGACTACGAAACCAAAAAAGTATGGCGTTCGGCCGAGAATTGGAATACTTCCACCAGGATCGGACTGTGAGATTACAGGTTTGGTTTACTTTTTGAAGGAAATATGGGTATTAGTTTTGTAGTGCTTTGATGGTCTCTATTTAGGTATAATTCAAATTGCGGTGTTTTCTAGTTACAACGCGAGCCCCGAGAGAAGCTCCTGAAAGTGTAAGGTGTAAGGACAAGTTTCTGATTCGAACTGCGGTTGCGGGTCCTGGTGTGACTGCTGAGGATGCTCAAAACATGGTAGATATATCGAACTACTTAGATTTACTGTGTGATTTAAGTATTTGTTCCGTACTTCTCTATGTGCTTATTACTGAAGAAGATGCTGAGAATTAAATGGATTGTCTAATATATATTGAACTCGTCTTGTCATTTTGTAGTTCAATAGAGAGGCAGGGGATGTTTTCCATGAATGCATACTGCGAGTTATTTATGTTTCCCCACAACCTGGGGTTCTAGCACCAGTTGCTGATGAGACAACTGGATCTTCCTCCAGGACGTCTACATCTGAAAACGCAAATCCTACTCTTCCTGAGGTTGGTGACTGAAATTTGAAGATTGACCTTACATGCTAAATGGAGATTTATCATGCATAGCTATGATAGTGACATGTAGTTTCTCGGTTCATGCAGGTTCTGAGCATTGATAGATCCATGACTGAAGATGCAAATCCTGGTATTTCCGAGGTTGGTGGACACTTGTGGATTAACTTTGTATGCTACATGGATATTTATCATGCATAGCTAGGATACTGACACACATTTTTCTCGGTTCATGCAGGTTATGAGCAGTGATATATCCAGGATTGAAACTGATCTTTCTGAGGTTGGTGGAACAAAATCTAGAGATTTATTTTCTATGCTACGTGGAAATTTATCAGGCATAGCTACTGACACCCATTTTCTCTTCATGCAGGGTATGAACACTGATTTAGGCACGAGTGAAATAAATCTTTCTGAGGTTGGTGGAACGGAATTTAGAGATTAACTTTCTACGCTACATGGAGATTTATCATGCATGGCGAGGATACTGACATGCTATTCTCAATTCATGCAGGTTTTGACCTCCAATATATCCACGTCTGGAAATGAAAATCCTAATCATCCTGAGGTTGTTGTTGGAATGAAACTTATGCTACATGGGGATTTGTCACACATAGCTAGTATATTGACAGCATTTTCTTGGTTAATGCAGGCTGTGATCTCTGATATTGAACCTGTCACCAATGTCATGCAGGTAAAATGATCCTGGTTTTTAGTATCTTTTCTTTAAGACATGCGCGAATAGGAGTGTGTTTAAACTTAGTCATGTACCTTCTTCCTTCGGGTTGAATTAGTTCTTGCGTATAGTAATTAAGACCTTTTAGTAGTACTCAAGTGACATGTTAATTTTCCTATATTGTGCATTATCATTGAGGATTGGAGGACTAATATCTGGTTTCTCATCGCTGCAATTGAAGTAATGTCTCTTCCAACGCAAAAGCTCGCCTAAACTTATACAACGGGGTTGATTATACATCGTGCCTATTAAATAGTGGTTGCTTGAATATGCTGTTCTGATACATAGTGGATTCTAGTTTTACTTCTGCAACTATAAATCATTATATTCACCGCCTAGATAAGCCTTAATCTTTGTATGATATTTCTGGTTTGATGCGATACCTAACCCTCAGATAGATTTCAGATCTTACCTGTAGGCTGTAGCTGCAGGTGGACTATTACTCTAATACTAGTTCTTTTTTCTCTTTTGTCGTGTCATTGTTTTGTACCGTTTGTACTGTATCTAATTTTTAAGCACATCTGCGTGGTTCTTAAACGGGAATTATCTAAATGTAGCAGTTGATTCGTCGTTCATGTTCTGTTATTAGTCAAATATTGGCCATGGTTCTATTGCTAAGGATTTGCTATTAATATCTATCGTGCTTTAATTTTGTATCTGGCTCTAATCTAGTAGGAGTATTATATAATATGTTGTCTTCACTCAGTGCTGAATTTATTTACTTATTCTCTTTGCAGCAAAAGGAAAACACAGGGAAGCTTCTTCATGTCCAACCTCTAGAACTTCATTGTCCATGTAAGCAGAGCAATCCTACTGTTTCCTATGAAGATTTTTTCTTCCTTCGTAGATATCCTTTTACTCATTCGTTGGGGCCTGATTTTGAACAGTGAAACTGAAGAAGGAAAACCAATGCTCATTTCACTTGTCAAACTTGACTGAGAACCACGTTGCTTTCCTGGTATGATTCTACTGTTTTTACTTTTGAAGAGACCTAAAGAAAATAAGTTTCTTTAATATTTAACTTGTTAAGTTCTTATCTTCCCATCCTACTGATTCCATTTAGTTTTTATTCTTTTTTCTTTTTTCCCAAGTTATTTCATTGTATAAAGTTTTCTTTCCTGATCATCTTCAGGTTAAGAATGCTAGCTCCAAGTATTTTGCTCACCCGGATGTTGGAATTATATTACCGAATTCGACATGTGAAATTGCAGGTAGCTACTTTCTGTCTTTCCTACTTAATTACCCTTTCTGCCTTTGTTTCTGTTCAAGATACAGCTGAAATTGGAATTAGCTGCATCTTATGATGTGAACCAGTAGATCTGGTGGTGCAGTAACTGAAAAATTGTTGGGTATTTAATATTCCCTAGATCTAAATTGTTATTGAGGGAGTTTTTGCTGCTTATATTAAGGGCCGTAATATACTTTCTTATTCTTTTTGGGACCGTTATCTTCATTGCAGTAAGAATGCAAGAAGAAAGTAGTGTTCAGTCTGACACACAATGTGAAGATAAGTTTCTGATTCACAGTTTCGTAGCAATTCCTGCTGCAATCAAGGAGAATATAACCCCAGAGATGGTAGTAAATAGTTATCACGAAGTCTACTTTGACAGTTTAGTAAAGCCCTATGCATGTCCTCAAAATTTTGATTTTCTAATGGCAGTTCAATAGAGGATGGTCCACTATTGAAGAGTGTGACGTGCAAGTTGTCCGCATCATACCACAGGAACACATTGCTAATAATCAAGCTGAACTTTTTATAATGGTTGTCATCATGTGCTTGTTGTTTATAGTTTCCTGGTACCTGATGAAGCAGACAGTCTTTCTGCTCTGGTACTCGTCCCTGCCTTTGAACTCTATCGTTTATTTAATGGAAAACACTTATCAGACCAGCTACATTTCCTGGATAAGCATGTTCAATTTTCTTCATAACATAGCTGCTGATACAATATTTCAAGCTCACTTTGACCTATTTTACGCATTGCACAACCAATGCTCTAACAGCTTTGGAAGTTGGAATATATAGGGTTGAAGTTCTTTTTGGGCCTTCCAAATTCCAATCATTGAATTTAGGGCATTCTTTTGCAGTCATTCAATTTCTATTTTACCAAGTTCTGGTTGATTAAAATATTAGATTATTTTCATGTAGTTTTCCTTTTGTAATTTATATAGATGAGAACTTGCAGAATAGAAGTTCATACTTGACTTTCTTGAAAAATGTAGTTTTCTTTTTCTCTAAAGACGAATAGTCCCCAATCTTAGTATAGGGGTTCAATAATAAAATAAGGTGCACCTTTGTCCAACTGAATTGTGATTCTAGTATTTGGTACTTGGCAGTTTGTATATATATTACATTTTCTAGCCTATAAGAATCGGCTGGTTACTGTATTTCATTATTGAGTTATCGATTATTAAGATTCAACTAATGCTATATGGTTACCCTGTCACAAATATTTTCCCCATCTTTTGTTCTTTATTTGTTTAATTCCTTGTTGTCAAATTCTACTCCTTGGTCTATTTTCATCTCGTTTCATTTCATTTGAAATTCATCTTGTATTTTCAAATCTCCCAAATTCTTGCCTGTCACCACTTCACTATCATTGTTTTGTTAAAATAGGTTTGGTGTATATATAACCAGCTTAAAACACTATGAAGAGAATGTAGTTTTATCCCACTTTCTTTCCGATAATTAACTCGGATTTCAACTTTTTCCATCACATGATGTATTTCTGTATTTCTGGAAAATACAAGTAACTTTTTCCAAGTTTAATTCTGAGTTCTGTGGCAATCTTGTTTGCAGGAGTGTGACTTATCTAATAATCAAGCTGATTATGAAGATGGTAAATAAACTGGTCTCAGAGTCGGTTGAAGATTTTGTAGTGAAGGTGCTTCTTTACAGTTTTATGCATATTGGCCAGAGAATATACGTCAATTGGAGTAGGCTTAGGACAGTTGCGGGGCTAAGATCATGATTGCAGGATGAGAAATGGTACAGAAGACCATTGTTGTGCCTGTCATCTCTTAATTATGTAAAGTGTAGAAAGTCATTCTTGTCATAGTTATGTGGATATGCCATTGTATTTGGCCTTATTATACCTGTGCTTCTTCCCAATGGTTTGCCAGGGAAATGGTTGAGTTTAGGACCATTAGGACAATTAACATGTTCAGGCATGGGAACTACACTGGAATGGAAGTGTATACTTGTGAATTTTTGTACCGTATAGCAAGCAGATTTGTAAATGGTTTTTGGGGTTGTACATTTACATTTGGATGTCATATTTCAAACTCATGTTTCCTATTGATTTTGATTTTTATAAGTAAACACCCACATCTAAAAATTCAGACTTAGTTTCTTTAGACCTAGTATACAACTAAATTGTCGAACATGCTGGTCTAACTGATTCATTAACTTGGTAATTCAAATAGTATTGTAACGCTCCAAAGTTTTAAGTTAAGTTTCATAAAATTTAATGGGATTGAGAACATTACTCATATCAATAAAGTGTACTCCGGTTCGTGTACTTTTTGAGGACGTGGAGGAAAAGATATATGTAGTGATCAACCGGGAAGTCTTCCGGTTTATGCACTTTTTAAGGACAAAGTGTACAAGAAATGATATGTGCTGATAGAGTGGGACCAACATATATCAATCAGAGAGACTCCAGGAGTAACCGTTCCAGGAGTAACTGTGTCAATTTAAAAGGCTAGACTTAATCGATTAGTGATCGGTTCGTTACAATTACAATAAACTCAGATTGGAGAAATAAAAAAGATGTCAAAATTAAGTCAGAGTTTAATTCAAACAAGTTGCATTTCTTTTGATACTTATTTCTTGGCCCCTTGTACAAGAATTTTGATCTCGAGGAAGGGGCATGTTACGTCCCTTACCAATTTATGTAACTAAGTAACAAGAGAAGATTGAAATGAAGGGAGAAACAGACGAAATGGGAGAAATTCAGATGAAGTAAGAAGGATGTAACTAAAACTAGAACAATTCTCATTTCTTACTCTCAAACAAGAACTGCGGTACAATATATATAGAAAACTTCAGCACCTAGTCTAGTCTGCTAACGGATCTAATCCTGACAACGGCTACTGTACGGAATGATCCCAATTCAGTGAATATTCTTCGTACAGTCTGACAGAAGAACAGAGGAACAATTTAACTAACTTTCCTTTCAGCAGCCGTCCGATTAGTTTGCAGATGGATGGCCCAGATCGTTTCCCTCTGTTTTTGAATTAACGGCTAGACGAATTAAGATGCTGGCCGCACTTGACTGACGCTCCGAGCTTAAATAAATAGACACGCGGCTTTAGAAGTTGTAATAACGTAAACACGTTTCTTCTTCGTTTTAAACAGGAATAATTTCTTCAGTTAATTCCTTTAGCAGCAGATCCATTCAAATCTTGCGCCCATTCCTTTTGATTGTGATCTTTAGTGGTTTGATCTTCTCAGCAACATTGTCTTCAGACACAACATATGACAATTCTAAGATTATGCGAGATGGAAACCATTAAGGATGGAATTTATATGCTCATTACTTCGAAATACAATCTATATGCACTTTGATTCATAGAGATATTTAAAGTTTACAGTTAGACAGAAGCTAATTTGCCGGATATAATTATACGGGTACATTGGTCAATTAACTATTACGACTACTCTTGAGTTGTCGTACACAATATGAGTAGTCGTACACAAACTCAATGATTGTGATTCAGTCTCAACAGTAGTAAGACTACTGTGTCATTTTAACTAGTACGATTACTATCCCACCGTGTGTTAACCTAATTTGCCGGCTGTGTAGTTGGAATTTAGGGACGCTCTCTATCTGGCCTTTTGTGTAGTTGTCTCACTTTTTAGTTATTATACATGTGTTTCGTTAGGAGATGAGACTGTTCGATTAGTTGAATTCATTTCCGATGGAGGCATATGCTTGAATCAATAGAAGCTTGTTATTCTACAACTTGTGACTTGGTTTCATGGGTAGCGAAAATGCCCGTTCTAATGTGTGGTTGTCTTGAAATATTGGAAGAATACTGTTTCGGTTTAAATTAAAAAATTAGTGCTCAATAAGCTGTACTGGATTAAGTTTCTGATTCTTCATTCGGTGAAACTGAGTTCATCAGTTGTAACACTTTTGAGCCTGATGTTTGGTGTCTTATTGTGCCTATAAATGCTTTCGATGTCTAATTATCTCTGTTTAAATCATGAGATTCGATCAATATCAACAATTTTCAGTCTTAGTTTTGCATATAGTGTTTCCTGTCACTGTGGTGTTAAAAATCTTCTTCTTATAATATGCACAGTCAATAATACGACCCTCGTTTTTTGTTTTCAAGTATATACATGGACTAGCAGCTCATGGAGTTCATTATTTCCATCGACCAGGGCCGACACTTCAGGATGTTGGGTTCTTTCTTCTGCCTGTAAGCACATATTATATTTGCAAGTCATTGTTTATGGTACCACTGGTTTTCCTTGGAATTTCAATTTATGCTGTAAACTTGGGTTAACTGCAGGAGCTTGGGCTAGACAAGGCTTATATTAGTGAAACTGTATTTACGTTTGTTTTTCTCTCTTTTGTCTTGGTGAGCATCCTTCTGATTCATTTTTTTGCCCCTAATATATGGTACAATCAATCAATTAATTTGGAGATTCTACATGCAGTGGACTTTCCATCCTTTCATATTCAAGAGCAAGAAAATTTACACTGTCCTGATATGGTGCAGAGTCTTGACATTTTTATGCGTATGTGAAAAATGGGACGAGGTTCTTAATGTATTTTATAACAGCTGTTGGTACATGCTATCACGTTCTTAGAAATACATTTTTCTTCGTTTTGATGCAGGCTAGCCAATTCCTTCGGATCATAACATTTTACTCTACTCAGCTTCCTGGTCCAAATTATCATTGCCGAGAGGTACAAAGAGCCCTTGCCTATTACAATTGATATATTTTGATCATAATGCAGATGTTTTCGATTCATTATTGGTTTGTGAACTTTGTAGAGGGTTTTGGTTTATTAATAACGGACAGTTTTGGTTCGTCTCTTTGTAGGGCTCAAAGCTTGCTAGGCTGCCTCCCCCCGAGAACGCTTTAGAAGTTCTACTTATTCACTGTAGGTGACATATGTCTCGCTTGCTACAACCCATCTGTTTTTTACAATTGGAAATAAAATTGTTTGTTAATAATTCACAAAGTTTCGAGAAAGAAAATCAATGTCTATGTCGTCAACATTGGTGTTTTTTCAAATAAAAAAAATGCATTTTGGTAACAACATAGATTGTGATTAATAAGATCGATAATTTTTTTGACAACATAGGTTGGTCTTTATATAAATTAACTATTTATTTAGAGACCGTCTTTTAGGAGACATACTCATTATAATTTTATTTTAGTTCTTAATCCTTGCATGTGTTAGCATGTAAGAGGGGATATAAGTAATGTGTTTGATGGAAATTAGTTTCATTTTGCAGTTGGTGGAGTGCTTTATGGCTGCGGTGATTTGATATTTTCATCGCACATGATATTCTCTCTAGTCTTTGTGCGGACATATAATAAATATGGGACTAGAAGGTTATTCAATCTGTTATTCTTAGTTTCGAGGCCCACGTGCTCGTAAATTGATTGTGATGTTTGCAATCTTGAATTTACATCACCCCCTTGCAATTTGCAAATAATTGTACATTGTCTTGTGATTTTCTTGATTAAGTAAAATAGAGATTCGTATTAAAGCACCGATTGAACATAGTCTGGCACTTGTATTTTGAAATTTGTGAGAAATAATACACATCGCAACAAGATAGACGCATGCTATGCAGCTACTGTGGTTATGTTATGGTGGATAATTTGACTGTCCGTTCCTTTAGACATAAATGCATGTGCGTAGGTAACGAGTTTCCATGTCAGATATGTAATTGGTGAAAACAGGAAATACTTTTTTGAACTTTTATTGCGGAATTTGAATTGTTCATTTGGTCATGGTGTATCAGGTTTGTGAAGCAGTTGGCGTGGTTAATTGTTATTGTCCAGAGTCTGTTGATAATTGCATCACGTAAGCACTACACTGTCGATGTAGTTGTGGCATGGTAAGTTTCTCCTGACGGTCTGAAGTCCTTGATCTGTAACTTTTATTAATCTTCTAATTGATTTGACAACACACAATATTATTGTAGGTACACTGTTAATCTGGTGGTCTTCTTTATTGACATAAAATTGCCAGGTCGGTTGGTATTTTATACACGAATTACATGCCTGCTTTGTTAGTAAGTTTTTAAGCCTGAATTGTGTTCTGCAAATGCAGAGCTGCCGGATCGTTCTAGTGGAGCTACACTATTGCTCCCAATCACTAAGGATAATAAGACTAAAGAAGAGAATAACAAACTCCTCAATGGAAATTCGGCGGATTCTGCTGACTGGGTATGCTAATTAAATCGAGTCATCCTTGAATGTGAATCATGACATCTTTTTTTTTTTAAATAAGCGACTTATATTATATCATAAGGATACGGCTATTACAATCATGGGGTTTGTGAGACCCCAAGAGTCGTGACATCTTTCTTAAACTTGCTAGTTTCGTTTTCAGAGGCCAAGGACTCAAATCAATGGAAAGATAATGGAGGATGGAAATGTTGTGCATGTCGAAGCAACTATTAACGGCTCGTAAATTGATGTATAATTCAGCATTAAATCAATTCGGCATTACTTCAATGGAACTGGTGTGGATTTGTCACTTCACATCTTGTGTTGGCAAAACTATCCTGATGATAGTGCCTACGTTTGGAGTCTATACTAGGAGCAAAGTCTTGAAAAGGGTGAGATTTTTCTAAAATGTGGGAAAATCAATGTTTTTGTGTTTTTTTTGGTTTTTGTGTTTTAACCGTCTTAAGACCACCCGTAGTGCACGACCGCCGGTCGTCCGGTCGTGCACTACGACCGAC